>JAQZBX010110657.1:0-10352 GCA_029593785.1 Cabassous unicinctus
ACCAAAAAAAAAAAAAAAGTCATAGGACTGGCAGGCAAACTTACTTAAGTTTTGTATTTTCACAAATAGAATTAAATATCACAGAAGGCCATTGCTGCATAAAGAGCAAAGCTGGGCTAACTCAATTACCAATTTCATGCTGCAAGCATGCCCTTCTATTTGGAATTCACACACACACAAATAAAACCTCTTATCTACATCTCTTGGTAGAACTAAATTTGGTATATAAATCACCCAAGAAAAATACCTAGCTAGTGGGACTCTGCCTCTATATTAGAGTAATAAAATTACCTGCTAACATTTCTAGCTGCTGATATAATTGTCATCTGTAATATATAGTCAGAGAGCCCACTGTGGATATCTATTTTTCCCTGATTTCATCTTATATAATTTGGGAAGTAGAGGGTATTGGAAACTGCCTTTCCACATGCCTTCATAACAGATTCTGTATATCCTTAAGCAAGTTCACAAATGTAAGATGACTTTAAAGCCAACAGAAGGTCAAACAGAGCCAGTTTAAGTGATTCTGTGAGAAAATCCATATTGTTGTAGGGAACTAATATTAAGTAATGTATGAAGGCCTAGTTTTCAAATAAAACCAAGGTTATCTACATTGAAAGGTAGAAGACCTGAAACTGTCCATTTTATTCATTCCTGCGCATCTTCACTGGAAGTCTGACATGTTCCTCAAAGCTAACTCAACCATTTCTTATTCCCTTTGTTTTATAAGCAGGTGTGTTCCGGTCTCCTCTCTTTCACTCTGTATTTCTTTATGTACCTTGTTCATTGCATTCTAACACATGTACAGAAACACACATACATAAACGCTTTTTATGTATGAATGATGGACACAGGAATTAAAGAATCCTAATTAAGCATTGGAAGAAGAGAGTGCTGATAAATGATAGAAACAGGATTTAAATCTCCAAACTTGCTGGAAAGGAGGAGATAACCACAAAGAAAGTCACTATCAGAAACTTCATTTCCTACCTGTTTCCTTCTGACTCTAGCTGTGCAACATAGGAGGTAGGATGTGTTGCTGATGGCAAGGGCAGAGGGAAGGCAAAATTAGTATGGAATTAGAGAAGATATTCCAAAAATGAATGGAGGTTCATCTTCAAAACATTCTGAAGTTTGACGTATCTGAGTTAGGTTACGTCAAAGTCAGAGCCTAGTCTTCCCCTGTGGGATAAATGGCACAAAGTCCAAGAGATAAACTGGCCTCTGCCTTCTTTACATTCAAACTACAAAAATAAGAGCAGGGTCCTGGAGATGGTAACGTGTGCTATATTTCATTTTTACTAGAATTATTTTCTCATGTACAATTGATTTTTTTTATGTAGGAACTTTATTATGAACCTGACTTCACATACAAAGTTAGACAGAATGGCAATTACATTTAAAATGACCTCTTTAAAAGTTTGCTGAATTGTAGATATGCACTAGCTAATCTTCTAGAAGGTAACATAAGAGATATTGCAACCCAACTTTGGACAGGCACAGTAACACCATTACTGAATCTGATTCCTAGAACAGCGTGTACCACCTGCTCTCTTGTCTAAGGGAAGAGAGGATGTAATGAAGCAGGTGTTGTCGATGCAGTAGTTACTGGAATGTTGTTCCTTAACATTGCTAAAATGGCACCCACATTTTGTGATACAGCTGATTGTTGCCCTTCTGCTTTGTTTGGGCAGCTGCCACCCAAAGTATTGGCATCATACCTATTCATTCCAAAAGATACCTTAGGTGGTAATATAAGCCTCTTAATAAAGCACAGCACCTCAAATTCATAGGTGGTGTCCAACATTGGCCTATAATTAATCTCAGATAGGATGATCATATCATTCCTTGGAAATATAATTTTCTTGATACCACAATTAGTGACAGGATAAGAAAACTCATAGTTAAACAACAGCACACTTGTTGCAGAACAGTTATTTCCCAGATAGATGTCATCAATTCTAGCTTCTGTGTCATTATCAAATGGCCTTCTTTTCATTCTGGCTACCAACCAATCGACATTGAAGTCACTGCAGGTTCAAGCCCAGATCCAGATTTCCAAGCCAACAAAGGAAGGAGGAGGAATAGACCTTCCGAGACCACTGAGGCCTTCATCGTGCCAGACTCGAAGACACAGCACTCACAGGAAACAGGCAGTGGCTGCACAACTCATTTTTGTTATTACGTGGTTACTGCTGTTGTTTTTAATCCTTGGTCATCTTTCAAACTACTGCAGCAGGTTTCAAGCTGGACTAATAGCCTCTGCTCTCACCTCTCAAACCTATCTTTCGTGCTCTGTCAGCGTGTTATTTCTAAAACATAAATCCTGTCCTTATCTGTGCTTGTTCCCTCGGTGATCTCATCCAGTCTCATAGTGATTACTATTTAGGTATTGTTGTCACCAATATTTATTTCCTAGTCTGGCCCTCTCTCCTGAACTCTAGTCAGAAATGTCTTACCACCTCCTCCATAACTCTCTAAAGGCATCTGAAGCCTCAAAACAAAGTGGAGCTCCTGGCCTTCCTATTCAAATGTGCTTCCCCTTTAGCCTTTCACATTTCAGTTAATTTCAACTCATTCTTCTGATTTCTTAGATCCAAAAGGTTACAGTCATCTTTGAATACGGAATTTTGATACAGAGAGGCTAAATATCATCCCAGTTTCACGAATGAGTAAGAGGCAGAACCAGGAACTGAGCCCAGGTGTTCTGATTCCAGAGTCTGCATTCTTAACCCCTGCTTATCTAGTCCCCCTATCTTATACACTTCTTTGCATGTAATTTGGTACTTCATATGGCATCTGCATGACAAACATCGACTGTTAACCTGAGGGCAGGCTTGCTAGAAACAATTAGAGCTATGAACTCTGGTTCTATCTAGCTGTCATATGCAATGAGCTGAAAATTCCCTTTAATAGGGCCAAAATATTTTCTTTTTAAAATTCTCTCCCTCATTCTTTCTGGATATTCTGTGTTTTTAAATTTGGATACTAGGCTGGAATTTTGAGATGGGAACTCAAATGTGTCTGTTATAATAAAGTCTCACTACTACCTGGCTATACGTGCTTGAATACGTTTCTAAACCTCTTGATAGCTACAATTACTTTGCCAAAAAAGTGTTTCGCATGCAACGGGTGGTCCAGCACTTGATGAAAAAAAGAAAAATAGATAAATCGAGTTACACGTTTCCTTTACTTCTTGAGGGCAAGAATCACATCTGTTTGTTTAATATTCATTTCCCAAGTGTTTATTAAACTTACACCTTCTGTAGAAACTTGATAAATATGTGTGAATTGCTGGTTGAAGATTTCATGAATTATTACATGGTAAGGGCAAGTGCCTTAGAATTCCTGAAGCAGGGTGGTGTAGCGGAAAGAATCCTGAATTGAGAGACAGGGTTTGAAGACAAAGAAGGCAGAGACTTAAATTATTTGATTTCAGGACAAATGACCACCACGTAGGTCAGTACTTCAGTCTTTGCCTCTCTAAAATATGGGGAGGGTAGGATTAGTTGATTCCATAAGAGAGCTCTGACTACAATTTACCTTCACCCAGAAAGTGTAAGCATGGGGCATTTCCATTTGTGCTGGACTGATTTAATGGAAGGAAATCAGGAACTCAGCATCAGCATCTACCACACACAAATACCTCCATTTACACAGTATTTCTTTTAGACCCCTTGCCAGTACTGTAAGGTGCATAATATTTTCCTCATTTACAGATAAGACGGCTGAGGCTCAGGGAGGTTGCCCAGGTTATCGTGACTAGTAAGGGGCAGAGCTAGGATTGGAATCCCAGGTTAATGGACTGGTAAATCTCCAGCCTTTGTGCTGGACCACATGTCCTCCCTAAGACTCCAGGACTAGCGATGCTTATAAAAAGGCAGTAAAGGGTTACTGTAGAAGACGGCCTCATTTTTTGAACTTCAGGTTCATCCAACTCCAGCAGAGAGCACTATGATCAGCTGAAGAATATTCCAGTCACATAAAACACTAATTAATTAGAAAAACCAGGTAATTAACTAACTGCATGCTCCCATTCTGTTTTCAATAATTGCAATCTGTCCAATAAATCAGCTGCTCTCTATTAATGACAACACAAAGCATGTTCAGTAATAGGCTTGCCTTACATTAAGGAATTAATGTGTGGTTTTATGTGGAATTCCAGAAAGAACCAAGTGGGCATAATTAGCATTTGCTTCATTGCACACATTACATGGTGCCTTGATTCTGCTCCTGACAAATAATAAATTGCTAAATCGTGTGAGGTGTATTAAAACATGTTTATTCTACTATTAGTTCCATAAGGAGCATTATTGGCCACCCCCACCCCCACTCCAACCCCCGTGGATGATATGTGGGGACTCAAAGGCCTAAAATAATTGTAGATCACAAGCTGTAACAATAAACCAAAAAGGGACTAATCATATCTTTTCCAGGAATTTGTTTATTTCTACTTTTTTTTTCATGAAGAGTTCTGCACTGGAGCATATTTTTGGTAAATAGATCCAACTTGGAGTTTAACTGCAAAAATTATGCTATTTACTTTCTTAGTCATAGGACATTAAATTGCTGCTTGGATTATTTTTTGTTCTTTTCTCTAGCTATTTCAACAATATGCCTATATTTCATATGATCTCTTTGTGAGACAAGAAGAAGCATATGATTTAGAAAGCCAGAAAGACTGAAGAACTAGAAAACTGCCCAAAGTTAAATTGAAACAACCAGAAGTTTTGCTGGAAGGACCTAAAAAGAATAAAATTTAGGAGAAAGTGCCATTGGCCCAGTGCAAAGAAGAGCTGAGTACTTGGCTTCTGAGAAGTTGACTAAATATGATGCTAAATAGCAATAACTCTCTTGGCCTACACTTTTGGAAAGCATTAGTCCTTCCTTTCTCAATGTTGTGGAATCTATAATGTATGTTTTATTGGTCATATTATATTGTGTGTCCTTTGCAAGTTTCCTTCAGAATTTTTTGAAGTCAATAGGCAAAGTGTAAAAATGAAAACAGATATTAAGCAGTGCATTGACCTAACTATAATGATTTAAGAAGCACACCACATTGGAAAAAGAAAGGTAAATGTTTTTGCTTATTTCTTTGTTGACCTATTCGAATGCTTAAAAACAAAAAGGCCTTTCTGCATGAAAAATTTGGTAGGTGATATTTTTAGCTCACTCTAAACCTTTCTCTTTTGTCAACCATGTATCTTTGAAGGACAAGGAATGGAGGTTTTCAGAAGGACAATGACTTAGTGTTCTGGAATAACATTATCTACTCTAGTGAAATGATTCTTTGTGGATATAAGGGCATGTTTTCTTTTATTATTTGTAGATAATATTGTTGCAAGTTTTCTGCATGGTGAACTGAGGTTACTATGGCAAAATGGAACTGGACAAAGATCCAGGACTATATCTGAATCCTAGTTCTGCCACCATGTGGGCAGTCACGTGAATATACGACCTCTTGTTTCCTCTTCTGCAAAATGTTAATATTGCCTTAAAATTATATGCCATAATGTGTGAAAGCACTTCATGATAATGAATAGTATACACTACACATCGAGCTTTACTAATATTTTGATAATACACCTCATTTGGTGGCACGGTTGTCTATTTTTTCTTTATGCTATCTCAGTGATGATTATCAACATCTTTATGGGTCGTATTTGCCCTTCTGCCAGTTCTTCCAGTTTGCCTTTCCACTCCTGAAGTTTTCTATAATTTATTAACTCTAATATATTTCTAACCATTTCTCTAATATGGTAATTGGGGAAAGTCAATTGGTCATTTATGGAAAAATAATTAATTTGGCTATTACTTGGTCAGATTGTTTCAAATATTAACTCTTCTTGAAGTCGCTAACCTCTTATCGCATTTATTTGTAATAAATCTTTCTTATGCATGTGGATAGTGCATACGGAAAGTATTTCTTAGGGCTCTTAAAATAAATTTTTAAACTCTGTGCTCAGTTTTACTTCAGTAATTCCATTAGTAAAGTTTATTTTAAATTAACTAGTTTGTAAAGCATTTGAAGACAGAAGCATTGTTTCTTAACCCTTGTATCTCCTTGTTCCCAACTTTGGCCCAGACAAGCAGAGGTGTGGTGAAGGGGACATATACAAGGCTGCAGTCCTTGGAATCCAAGAGCATCTGGCCAGCAACTTGGGAGAGGGTCCAGATTCTCCTCGTCCTGCACAGAGAGTTCAGTTGAAAAGGTGGAACAGATACCAGGACAAAGAAACAAGACGGAGACCAGAAATCCTGAGCAGAGCAGCTGAGTTCTTAAGGGAAGAGTTGGAGCCAGGAGAGTTTCCTTGAGGCTGGATGTAGTTACAGGGGCCTTTTACAGAGACACCATGGACAGAATCAAGTTTAGGAAGGGAACTGTTTGAATCTTGAACACATTCATTTATCCAAGCAACAGATACTTGTTAAGAACCTGCTATGTAAGTTTACAGAACACAGCTTCTATAATTAACAAAAAACAGGATCAAATATGTGGATCGTGGTAATAGTAGCACAACATAGTTAATGTAATTAACACCACTGAACTGTATATCTGAAAGTAGATAAAATGGAAAATTTCACATTGTATATAAGTTACCAGAATAAAAAAAAACAAAAAACTCATAGAACTGTTCAATACAGTGAACTCTAGTATTCACTGGGGACTATACTAAATAGTATAATTATAATAATATTGATTCATCAATTGTAACAAAAATACCACATGAATGTAAAATATTAATAATAATTGACAAAACTGTGTGTGAAGGGGCACATATATAAAAAACCCTGCACTTTCTGCACAATTTTTCTGTACACTTATGATTGCTCAAATAAAAAGAAAAAGAAAACAAAGAACCTACTCTGGGCTGGGAAGACTATTAGATTCTGAGTATATGTGGACATGTCAAACATCAATGTTAGAATTCAGTTATTTCTCTGGAAAGAACTTCTATTCAGGAAATTTGAAAGGAGTCCAGCATGACTGCAACTGAGAGAGTGAACGGTATCTGATACTACACATGATAAAGGTGCTATTAAATAAATTCAGTGCCTCTCACACAAAGTTTACCCCTAAGCAGATACCCGGAGCTTCACAGACTCTTCTCTCTTGCAAGGCCTCATGGTCCATATTTTTATTCAATTCTGTAAGCTACCTTATATCCTTCTGGTGACTTCTTTTTTCCTCCTTTGTGCCAGAGTAGGTTTCTTTTGCTTATAATCAAAAGAGCCCTAACTGATACAGACACTTCTCTATCCTTACCTTGCTTGCCTGCTTAGTGGCATTTAACAGAGACCCTACTTCTTGAAGACCATAGTCTTCAGGCTTAAAGGACTATTGTTTCCTGGTTTTCCTCCTGTCTTTCTGACTGGTTCTTTGTAGGGTCTTTTTCTGTCTTCTTTCCTTTATTGATGATCTAAAATATAGCTTCCCCACATCCTAAGCCTGAATCTTCCTCTCTTCAGTCATTCTCGGGTGGTTGAAAGCATGGACCACAGAGACAGAGTAACCAAATTAAAATCCTCACCTTTCCCTCCTAGCTGCATGATCTTGGGAAGGTTCTTTTATATAAGTTTTTTTTTTCCAGAAATTGCCTGTATCTCTATGGTGCATTACATGTTCAGGTCTGTGCCTCAGTTTTCTTTTAATTAAAAAAAAAAAACTATTTCATAGGAATCTTAAGAAGAAAAAAAGGAGTTATTTGTACCCAATGTGTTCAATATGTGCTATTTTTATTATAATTATTAGTAATCATCCATTCTCATGACCTTACATATCATCTATATGCTATTGACTCTTAAATTTATATCTTCAGTTCCAAGTACTTCTCTAAGCTCCGGAATCAGATATCCAATCTAAATCCAAATATTTGATCCCTAGCTCCCATCATTCCCATTTGCACTCAATGGTGTCTAGTTGTTTGGTCAAGCAAGCACTTCCTGATTGTTACTGTGAAGGTTTTCATAGATACATCTGCATCTATAATTAGTTGATTGCATCTATGACTGATTGCATCTATCAACATAAGAGACTGCCCTCAGCAATGTGGGGAATCTCTTCATCCAATCAGTTGGGGATCTTAAAAGTCATGATGGAGTATTTCAGTAATTGGAAAGAGGAATTTCTGCCTCACATTCAGTCTGTCAGCCTCCACTGGGGAATACAAACGTGCCATTCTTCAGAATCACCTCTGGTGCAGTATCCAACTTGCAGCTTGTTCTATGGAGTTCAGACTTGCCAGCCCCCATGGTCATGTGAACCAATTCCCCATGATAAATATATATCATGTGCTTTGATTACTCTGGAGAGCACTAACAAATATAGAAATAAAGCAACTTAGTAAACATGTAGTATACCTGCCTGTTTGTTTGCTTAAATCTGGCATTTAAAAGTTTGACTTCAAAAAGACCTTCCCTAGGTCTCCTTTCCCCATTTGTCTCTCTCACAGAGCCCTATCCTTTTCCTTCACTGCAAGTACCACAATTCACACTTACTTATTAGTTGGTGGAAAAGTAACTGTGGTTTTGCATTGTTGAAATTTGCTGTTTGATATTGGAATACATTCTGAAATAAATGTGGTTATGTTATATGTCATTTTAATTTGCATTTATCACTTTATGTTTTTTTGCTAATGACTTATTACTTGCTGTTTATTTCATATTTATTTTAGACTATGGAAATGTTAGGCAAAAAGCAAATTCAAGCGATTTTCTTGAGTTCAAAATGGGTCGTAAAGTAGCGGAGACAACTTGCAACATCAACAATGCATTTGGCCAAGAACTGCTAATGAGCATCCAGTGCAGTGGTGGTTCAAGAAGTTTTGCAAAGGAGATGAGAGCTTTGATGATGAGGAGGGAGTGAAGTGGCTGGCCATTGGAAGTTGACAACGACCAGTTGAGAGCAATCATCAAAGCTGATCCTCTTAAAACTACACGAGAAGTTGCCGAAGACCTTAATGTCAACCATTCTATGGTTGTTGGACATTTGAAGCAAATTGGAAGGGTGAAAAAGCTTGATAAGTGGGTGCCTCATGAGCTGATGGAAAATAAGAAAAAAAAATCGTTGTTTTGAAGTGTCATCTCTTATTCTACTCAACAATGAACCATTTCTCCACTGGATTGTGACATGCAACAAAAAGTGGATTTTATATGACAACCGGAGATGACCAGCTCAGTGGTTGGACCGAGAAGAAGCTCCAAAGCACTTCCCAAAGCCAAACTTCCACCAAAAAAAGGTCATGCTCACTGCTCGGTGGTCTGCTGCTGGTCTGATCCACTACAGTTTTCTGACTCCCGGCGAAACCATTACACCTGAGGAGTATGCTCAGCAAATTGATGAGATGCACCAAACTGCAACACCTGCAGCCGGCATTGGTCAACAGAAAGGGCCCAATTCTCCTCCACAACAACGCCCGACCGCACGTCACACAACCAACGCTTCAAAAGTTGAATGAATTGGGCTACAACGTTTTGCCTCATCCGCCATATTCACCTGACCTCTTGCCAACCAACTACGACTTTTTCAAGCATCTTGACAACTTTTTGCAGGGAAAACGCTTCCACAACCAGTAAGATGCAGAAAATACTATCCAAGAATTCGTCTAATCCTGAAGCACGGAATTTTACACTACAGGAATAAACAAACTTATTTCTTGTTGGCAAAAATGTGTTTATTATAATGGTTCCTATTTTGATTAATAAAGATGTGTTTGAACCTAGTTATAATGATGTAAAATTCACTGTCTGAAACCACAATTACTTTTCCAGCAACCTAAATACTTATTTGTTTACTTGTTAATTGTCCACTTCCTCCATTAGACTCTAGTCTTTATGAGTTGCAGACAATTCTTTTTTATTTATTGATATGCATCCAACACTAGCAAAGTTCCTTTTATATATAAGTATTCAACAAATAGTTGGTTCTCAATATGTGTTTGTGGACTGAACTAACAACAAGCGGGAGCTTGAGATAAAACTTCTAAAATTCCATAGGAGTTTGAATATTATGCATTAAGCATAATTCCTTAGAAAGTGCATAAAGAAGTGACTGCTTCTCTCTGATTTTCCTTTGACAAATTTCTCTTCCTTTGTACTTCCTTCAAGTTAAATTAATCAACACAGATTTAAGAGGATTTACAGTTGAATACACTCAGCCCAAATATAGCATTGAAAAGTTTTGGCAACTTATTTTATTTTAATGAAGATTTTAATGTCTGCCAGGATCACTGGAATAATTGCTAGTTAGGCTTGCATTAATGAACACATTTAACTGGGAATTGTGAAAAACAGAAAATGATCTGATTTTATGGGTTAGGTTCACTGCCAACAACTTTTAGTGATAGATTGTG
>JAQZBX010110658.1:0-10352 GCA_029593785.1 Cabassous unicinctus
GAAATTTCCAGAAATACTGAAGCCACGGTGAGGCAGGTTAGTATGAAAAGTGAAAGGCAGCTGGCCTGGGAGACAACATGGCCATGAGACCCCCGCCTGGAAACCTCCTGAGAAGAAGGCTGCCAAAAACACACTGCCAGATCCTGGCCATGAGAACCTCATTTGGAATGAGAGGGAAAGCCGTGGATATCCTCAAAAGGCTCACCATTGGGCCCCTGAGAACTGACGGGTGGGACAACCAATTAGGACAGCAAACAGCTGGGCCCTGCCCCCAACCTCATGAAGGGGTAGGAGGACAGACTTTATAAAGCCCTGACCTGGTGCCCCACCCATGCAACTCACTCTTCAGTAGGCCCGCGGGCCATGCTTCCACATGGACTGTGTTCTTTTCTCATTTTCTTGTTTCTTAATAAACTCTTTACTCCCTTGCTTACCCTATGGCATGTCCTTAAATTCTTTTATGCAACATAAACCAAGAACCTAAAAGCCCAGAAACCAGAGCCATCCGGTAACAATGGTATAAATGAACAAAGCTTTTATCTTTTTAAAAAGTGGAAAAAATTAAAACACATAAAAATAATTTCTAGGGCCCTTTCTAGATAAGAGGTCATTTCGTTAGTTGAGAAATTAATTTTGGCATGATCAGCTTATAATAAAATAGGTCAAATAAGAATTAAAATTTTAAAAATAAACTCTTAACTTCTTTAAGGAGTCTCAATTTCTGTCTGTTTAGAAAGGCAGACAAAGGAAAGGGGGATAGGAACTAAAAAATATTATCTACTGTATGCCACGCACAGTGCTAAGTGAGTTCACAGAAATACTTTCCTAAATGAGCAAACTGAAGCTCATGGAAGTTATGTAACTTTCCCGATACGGATGGATGATAAGGTCAGAATTCAATTTCATGTAGATACATGCATTTCTTTCCTTCTTAACTTGTTTGCAGGTTTTCTGAGGACAGGTAACTGGACTTCAGTCATCCTTGTGTCTACCAAAGAGAGAGGCCTGCACGGAGCCTAGAAAATACATACCTGCTGAAACCTGATTATTTATGCATCTATACTTGTGGTTCTCAATTCACCTAGAAAGGGGCGACTTTGCCTCCCAAGGACATGTTTTTATTTGGTTGTCACAGCTGGTGGCACAGGGGTGCGGGCACAGTGCTACCGGCATTTAGTGGATAGAGACCAAGGACGGTGCTAAACATCCTGCAATGCACAGGACAGCCCCCCCACCCCACCCCAGGAAAGAATTCTTTGACCCAATAGTGTCAAGGCTGAGCAAGTCTCATTCATACCCTCATCTTGTTCTTAAAAAGATTAGAATACAAGCTTATACCTGCAATAATATATCAGATAAAAAATGATGAAATCGGAAACAGGGAAAATAAAGCCCAGAGCAAGTTGAGTGCATGCTTTAAGGTTCGCACGGAGTGCTGGGCATGGGCTGCAAATTAGACTCTTCGCTTCCTACCAGGCAGAGCAAAGAGGAAACATAAACATTTAGGAGGTTGCCCATGTCCACAAAATAAAAACAGTCTGACACCTAGAGAAATTTCTCAGCTGGGCCCTCCAAAAGGAGGTGATATATGACATAAGTGGTGAAAGCCTTTAATAGCATCTTTACAATAAACAGAGCAGTGACTTTCCTGCAGGTATTTCTTAATAAGCATATGTTCAAGTATAATTCACTGAAAGAATCTGTGAGAAGCTAAACGATCCCATCCCAGAGCTCAGCACTCTGATGACCTGCGTTGATTCAAGATGAAACTCAAGATTCTTTATATTGTTTAGAGCAGGGGTTCTTAACAAGGGGTCCATGAACTTGAATTGAAATAAAAAAAACATTGTGAGATATATTTATTAAATAATACACAATATAGTGCGGACTTAGTAAGGGGTCTGTGGTTTTCACCTGACTGGCAAAGGGGTTCATGGAACAAAAAAGCTTAAGAACCCCTGGTTTAGAGGAACATGTGGGTGCATATTCTTTGACAATCTTCCATAAATAGTGTTTTCATCAGCTGAGGGTTTTTTGTTGTTTTTTTTTAGGAGGTACTGGGGATTGAACCTGGGACCTCCTACATGCAAGGCAGGCACTCAACCACTGAACTACACCCATTCTGCCTGAGGTTTGATAAGAATTGCACAGGAGTGAGACTGAATTATAACTCTTTGGCAAGACCCTTTGTTCAGATTCCCAATTACAACTGCTCGTACATGGGAACAGGCACACAGAAGGAAAGTCATATAAAGGCAAATACATTGTTATAAAAATTAAGGAGTGTGTGGCAGTTTGAGATTATTTATGAATCCCCAAAAAAGAAAGATTATATTTGTAAAGTAATCTATTCATCTGGGTGTGACATCCTTTGATTGCATTAAATTCAGTTGAAGGGCCTTTGATTAGATTACCTGTTAAGGCTGCTTTTAGGGTTTTTTTATTTGACTTTGTCAGTAAGGCATGACTCAGGTTGAGTCCCTGCCCCTTGTTGGGTCTGATATAAACGGACACTCACACAGACACACACAGGATGAGAAAGCCCTGTTATTTCTAATCCTGCCATGTGACAGAAGGGAGAAGGCTCAAACAGCTGAGGCCCCAGGGAGAGAGGAGCCATTTTGCCTGATAGCTTACAGCTGAAATCAGGAAGAGAACAGAATGACTGAGACTGATATAAAAGGCCTGGAAAGAAACAAGCCCTATGCCAGGAGAGAGAGGATGGCTTACAAGACAAGCCCTATTCCACACTGCAACTGAAATTGGGAAGAAAACAGAGCAGCTGAGCCCACGAGAGGAAGCCCAGAGGGGAAGGCTGAAACCTCGCAGAGATTGGCAGCCATCTTCTTTCACCACGTGGCGACACACAGCTGATTTTGGTGAGAAAGCATCTCTGCTGTTGCCTTGATTTGGCCTTGGAACTGTAAGCTTTTGCCCCCAAATAAGTCCCCATTATAAAAGCCAACAGATTTCTGGTACTTTGCCTCGGAACCGCTTTGGCAGACTAATACAGGGTTCAGCCATGACCCACACCTGAATAGAAGGCCACTCTTGCGCAGCTTAGAGGTGAGCTAAAGGCGTACCTACAGAGAAGTCCACGCTTTCCTTACAAAACAGTTTTGGGACTGCTTCAGCAAGCGACCGTAATGATGATTAGAACCTCAAGTTCTCAAAGATAGAGCCTGGAGAAGCTTTATTTCAAGTGTTACCAAAATCCACCCACTGAGACAATAAAAGAATGCAGTAAAACATCAGTGGAATCTAATTTTAAGTAATGTAACTTCCTGGTCAATGCTGTAGTGATAGAAGAATTGTAATATGGAAACTTACGTAACATAATGAGTTAATCTTTAAAAAAAAAAAAACCCCAACAATTTGGCCCCATCGTGAAGAACTCTGATTCATTAGGTGTGGGTGGAGGATTGAGGGGCCCTGGAACAAGTATTTTTAATGCTTCCCAGGCTATTCCAATAAGCAGGGATGGCTGAGAATCACTGTATAAGGGAAGTCTCTGTGAATTGGTGCTTTGAGCATTGTAGTAGTCTATCAAACCTTTTACACAATAAAACATTTCCCCTCTAATTTCAAATTCCTCCCCCACCTACATTTTCACCACAAAAGTTTAATTAAAAAAAAGAAAAGAAACTTTATTCTCAATGCAGAAAATTTAAAAATCACAAAAAAAATCAAAGGAAAAAAGCCACTATCAATTCCATCATACAAAGCTAACCACTATTGACATTTTAGATGTATGTCCTTCCATTTAAAAAATTCATTCCTAGGGCCACTTTTTATTGAGGATACACCCTATTGTGGAAATAAAATCATGTTTCCTGTAGTGTTGAGAAGGCTGCTTTTCTTTCTGTTTTCTATACCTGGGGTATTAACATTCAGCTCCTTTAAAAGCGGTGTCCAATCATTATGCTATGGCTCAGAATTATTATCTGATTAATTGAGACTCCTTCCATGTCTCGAGTTAGTATCAAAGGGCAGAATCCATCTAAGCATGTCAAGAGTCTAATCTGAGTTTATATAGCTCATGCCACTATTTGCTGAGTGAAATCAGTCTTTGGGGGAGGGGTAGTATGAATAAAGTAGATAAAAAGAACCAGAAGACCTATGAAGTTCAGTACTCTACTTTTTAAAATTTTTATTAAAAAAAATTTTGTTGTTGTTGTTAGTTCTATACTTTTAAATCTTGCTGCAACCCAAATTTGAGTTGCAGTTACCCACCCTTGGAGTTTTGTGGGCAGAAAAGGGTTACTTACCTGATGAGTTAGCCTAGCCAAGAGCTACATATGTGATGGCCCAAGACATCTCACAGGGTTTTGGTTGATATATATGTATTAAACTTTTTTGGTTAACAATGAGCTTGGTTAAATGATTTTAAATTTTGTTTCATCATGGGAAAAAAAAAAGAGTTCTCCCCAAAATGCCAACTTCTTATACTGCCAGTGGAAGTAAAGAAGGGTAAAGATAGTGCTGGTCCTTAGCCATAAAATAGACAGTAAAAGCTCACAGAACGTTGAATTTGGGGAGTGACTATAATCAATGACTTTTGTAAGTCCCATCCAATACTTTATAAGAAGATTTAAAAAAAAGAAAAACCACTTTTCATTAAATGCTCTGGTATAAATGGGTCTCAAAACTTCAGCTAAAATAAAGTCACCTCACAGTGTTCATATAAATCCAGGAAACACATAAATGATAACAGAAGGTTAATTTGGGAAAAGGGTACAGTGTGTGCAAACACTTGATTATGAAAGATCTCTTTTTCCTAGAAACCTCCATATATATATATATATATATATTTTTTAAAGATTTATTTATTTACTTTATCTATTTTAAACCTCCCCTTCCCCGTTTTTGCTGTTTTGTGTCCATTTGCTGGGCAATTCTCTGTGTCTGTTTCCTGGCATCTCTTCTCATCCTCCTCCTCCAGTCTTGACCAGGATTCGATCCTGGAGACTTCCGATGTAGGAGAGAGGTGTTCTGCCACCAGCACCACCTCGGTTCCTGGTTTTTGGAGCATCTCGTCTTGGCTCTCCCCTGCGTCTCTCTCCTGTTACGTCATCATCTTGCTGCCTGGCTCCCGGGGCCTGGTGGCTCACTGGCACATAGAGCCTGGCAGTCCATGAGCCTTCTGTATATATGTTTTTATTTTACCGGAGGTTCTGGGGATCAAACCCAGGTCCCTCCATATGGCAGACGGACGCCCAACCATTTGAGCCACATCCGCCCCCCAGATATATTCTTTAAGAACATTCTTTAAGAATATTCTTTAAGAATATTCTCCTGCGAATATTCTTGCTGTCCTGATTTTGTGATAATCAGGGTAGGCTTAAACATTCACTATATTAGAAACCATGCATGTGTCCCCAAACCTAGTTTTTCTCCCTAGGTCTGGTTTTCAGAATGCTGGTGATAAACTAAGCCTGATTTATTATATGACCATCCTGTATAGAAAATGACTGTAACTCTAGGTATCTTTGGTCAACCTTAAGAGATGTAGCAGGGGGCGGATGTGGCTCAAATGGTTGGGTGTCCGTTTCCCATGTGGAGGGACCTGGGTTCGATCCCTGGGACCTCCCAGTAAAATAAAGAAAAATATAGAAGGTGAACAGGCACGCTGTCAGGCCCTGCGAGTGGGTGAGCCGTCTGGCCCCACCAAACCAAGCAGCAAGATGATGATGTAACAGGAGAGAGACGCAGGGGAGAGCCAATACGAGACATGCGGAAAAAACAGGAACTGAAGTGGCACAGATGGCAGAATGCCTCTCTCCCACATCAGAGTTTCCCAGGATCGAATCCAGGTGAAGACAGGAGGAGAAGGATGAGAGGAGAGGGCAGGAAACAGACACAGAGAATTGCCCAACGAATGGACACA
Source organism: Cabassous unicinctus (assembly GCA_029593785.1). NCBI lineage: Eukaryota > Metazoa > Chordata > Mammalia > Cingulata > Chlamyphoridae > Cabassous > Cabassous unicinctus. The sequence continues at coordinate 5,888 of JAQZBX010110658.1, forward strand.
AAAACAGGAAAAACGGGTGTGAGGGGTTAAAATGGATAAAAAGTAAATATATTAAAAAAATAAATAAAAGATGTAAATAAATAATAAGTAAAGATGTTAAAAAAAATGAGGGATGTAAATGTGGGACAGGGTTTTCTGTAGAACTTTTTCCCATAAAAGTTTTGTTGAGAATTATTACCTCTGAACGAAAAGCACATTTTTGTTTCAGAAAAAAAAATTATGCTATTCAATTTGTGGCTACAAAGATGTACTATAATATAAAGTAATAAAAAAGAAAAAACAATTAAAAAATATATATTATTCACTTATGTTCTAAGAGGGGCAGCCTTTAAATTCACAAACATTTGTTGCCATTTTCACTCCCCCCAAGTAAAATGTAAGTGAGTTTCCAAACTGTTTTTCAGAGGTAATTTCTCAATTAAATGGAAGGTGAGGAAAGACGGCCCAGGAAGAGCCTGCTCTGCTCAGGTCTTGCTCTGCATATTGCTTATACCTTGTTCTAGGGGTTAGAATTGTACTTGGGGCTGGAGTTCCCAGGAGGTAAACTAAGCCCACGCTTTGGGCACCACCAAAAATGGGACAATGAAACAAAATAAAACTTTGGGAAAACATTTAGCCCCCACCAATCAATGTAATTCTTGAGAGATGTGAACTGGTAGCACGCCTTGCTTTTTTTTTTTTTTTTTTCCAGCTCTAAAGTTTCTAAAGAAGACTGACTGCCTAGTCTGGTTGTATTTTAAGGTCAGCTGTTTTCAGATCCCTTTCCTGCACTTGAGTCTGGGCTTCTTAAGCACGGGCCATTCATCTTTTTATCCTAACGTGTTTGGAGCAAAGTGGATGCTCAATAAATGTTTTTCAAATGAATACATGGAGACAGGAACCGTAAGTCTCTCACACACAAGCACAATTTTGGAGTCTCTAGAGAACTAGACATTCAGACCTGCCCCCACCCCCATCAACCATCTTTAGGAGATGTGTTTGTATTAGGGACTTTGGAGGTAAGTGGAGGAAAGGGTTTCTCTTTTCTCCTTTCTTTAAATCAGCAAGTAAGAAAGACTATTCATTTCCTCCTAAATGTAAAATACTTTGAGCTGCTTTGAGAATATTGCCAAATGATAGCAAGGCTACAAATCAAGTGGCCAGATCATAATTATTTCAAACATTCTACCTGCAAAACAAAAACCATTAACAAGTCTTGAAACCAATAATAAACTGAGAGAAATTTTCTAGAAGGAATTTAGAATAAGTACACCGGACTTTAATGGTGACACAAGAATTTCCTCTTCAATGATTAGTAAAAATGTGTGTCTCGTAGGGGAAAAAATCTAGAAGCACATTTAAAGCAAAAGTCACAATACGCACATCCTCTTAAGAATCACAACTGGCAAATTAAAAAAAAAATCTCGTGTTGCAGACAGGCGTGTTTTTAAAGGATTCACCTGGGCAAATTAACATCCACCATTCAATTCTTCCTTGGCTTGTGTTAATTTCATGGTAAGATTTACTGGCTCTATAGTATATTAAAAAAAAATTTGTTTTTTTCTTTTGAAAGAGGAGAGAGAAAGACCAAAGGTTTGCAGCATGGAAAGGCATTCCGTATTGCAAAAGACTTACTGCGCTCAGGTTAACCACGGAGGGCCGCACTCCAACAGCAACCAAGGAAGCTTAGCCGGGCAGGGGCAGGAACACTGAACCACTCTGTTGCTCCAGCAATTCAAATACACTTCTTAGGGCTGTAATCAGCAAGGGTGGGGCTATGGGGGTGGAGAAAGTTAGGAGGTGGGACTGGAGGGAAAAAATCTTGCATTGGCTGTATTTACCTCCTGAGATCAATGTTTTTCCATTTAGGGAAGCAGACACTGGATTCTCTCTCGTTTCGTTTATTTATGTGACATTCTCCTGATAGCGTTGCTCCCTTAGCACAATGTACTTATGGTTGTGCAACATCCCTCACTTTACGAAGGTCCAAGCCTTGTTTAGTTATTTTAGGATTCCTATAGCTCATTTATTTCCCAAATCATTGAAGGGTCTTGAGACATGTTTAAAAGTAAGAATTGGATGGTGTATTAGTCAGCCAAAGGGGTGCTAATGTGAAATACCAAAAATGGGTTGGTCTTTATAAAGGGTATTTATTTGGGGTAGAAGTCCACAGTTACCAGGCCATAAAGCATAAGTTTCTTCCCTCACCAAAGTCCATTGTCACATGTTGGAGCAAGACAGCTGCCTACATTTGCCCAGGGTTCAGGCTTCTTGGGTTCCTCTCTTCCCAGGGCTGCGTTTCTCTCTGGGCTTAGCTCCTGTTTCCTCCACAAGGTCAGCTGTAGGCGATCAGGCGAACGGTTCGCTTCTCTTCTTCTGGGGCCTTCTTTCCAACATCAAAGCTGCTTCTCAAAACTGTTCTTGCCATGCCTTTTATATTTGATTCCCCACCCACCAAAGGGTGGGGCTCAACGCCCTAATCATAACCTAATCATGCCCAGATTAACAGATCAGTTTACAAGCATGATCTACTTATATTTTTGGAATTCATAATTACATCAAATTGGCCAATGGTTACAGATGGTTAGTCTTGAGTCTCAGAAATGTTAAAGAAATAGACAGCTTTCCTTCTTGCCAGTTATTGGGCCTTGTGTTCCAAGCTAAAGAGCTGTATCATGTATTGACAAGGGGAGATGTTGAAGGGTTGGGAGCAGAATGGGAAAGTGGCCAGTGGCATTTTGGAGCCATCAGTCTGGTGGCTGCAGATTCCAGAAGGGCAAGCTTGGAGACCACTGCAGGGGCAATTTCATAGAGAGAGAGAGATACAAAGGGCCTGAGCAGGGGTGGAAATGGAGGGGAAGGAGCTAACAGAAAATCATAAGGGGCACAACTGGCTGTTCTTAGGCCTTGGGTGAAAGGATGAGAGTGAGAATGAGTCACGTAATGATCACTAGATATATGGGTAGATTACACAATATCGTATAGAAATCCTCAGTTGTTTTGGGATTGCTCACTAAAAAGGCATTTGTTTAGCACAGGTTAATGTCTTTCATTTGTTATCAATTGTGACGCTAACAATTTGTGCTTTCTTTCATGATGTGTGAACATAATACTCGAGTGACTCACATCGCTAAAACCCTGTTTTATGTTCTCCCTGCGATGTGTGTTCAGAGGGAGTTGTTCCACAGGTGGAAGATAAGTGGAACATGGATACCTCAGCACTGTTTTATTTCAAAGTGGCCTTTTTTTACAACTATTAATACCCACACATACCGTCGAATGGAAAAACTCAATATCGGTGTAATAAATGCTATCTCAGGTGACTAGTGTGCAGGTCACAAGCATCGTGTGTATGGGCCACTAACCCAAAAAAGTGGGAAACGGCATCCCTGTCCTGGAAGAGCTCACAACCTGGAAGGCAAGACTAACCATCTAGCATGTCTGGAAAATGTCCTAGAGACATTTGAGGCAAGATGCCGTCAAGTTCTATGCCACTTACTACACTGATCTTGGGCAAATCTCTTAATAAAAAAGGCTATGATTTATTGAGTGCCTACTATGTGCCAGGCACAAAAATCATTTCATCTTGGCAAATGTCTAGATAGATAGATAGATAGATAGATAGATAGATAGATAGATAGATAGATAGATAAAGGAAACTGAGCCCAGAGAAGTTAAGTAACTTGCTCACAGCTGATAATTTGTGAGGGTAATTTGAATGCAGACCTATCTGATACAAAAGCCCATAATTTCCCTTGACTCTCAACTACAAAATGGTGGTAACAACATCAGAGTCAACAGGACTGTGGTAAGGATTGAATGGAAGAATCTGGATACACAGAAGAGATGCACTAGTGAGTCGTGTTCCCACCTCCCCTGCCATCCCTGCCCCTCCTCAGGATAGGACTCTGATTTTGAGGTCCTTCCATCCCCTGTGTAACCCTGTCATCCACACTAGGATACCTGACCTGCTTCCCTCTCCAGCTACATACCAAGCCCTTTGAAGGATAGGCATGGGGATTTGTCCTTAGCATGACTTTAGAGTTGGAGCCAAGCCACACAAAGGCCTGAGAAGAATCAAGCATCCCATGGGATGACATGAAATGTCTTTAGAGTTGTGACCTAAAGTAGTCACAACGAAAATAGGAAAAAAATGTAGAATCATTTAGGCATCACTTGAATTCTGGCAAATGGTGAAGGAAGCAGGTTTGGGAGATTTTATCCATTTTATCCATTTACCCCTATCAAACAGCTTAAAAGGGACCCAGAAGTCATCTGTGACTGGGGTAAAATCAGGCCCCCAGGTCTGACGTTCTAGTTGCTGATTCTTTTTTTCATGCATTCAGGAAATATATATTGCACCCCAGCCTACGTGAGGTGCTAGGATGGAATGGTAACAAACATGGTTCCTGCTCTCAAGATGCCTATCAATTAGGGCTCTTTCTAATGCAAGTCACAGAATAATTGACTCAAGTTGGCTTAAGCA
>JAQZBX010110659.1:0-10357 GCA_029593785.1 Cabassous unicinctus
TTTTTTTTTTTTTTTTTCATTTACTGAAGGAAACGTGCAATTTTTTGGTAACAAATATAATAAGGTGGAAGGGGGTGATTGGGCAGTGGATGGGGTTGATGGTGCAGTGATGTGATTGGGTTCTATGGTGTTGGAATATGAGGGTGAGTAGGGTGGGGGGTTGGATTGGACTATCCATGGAACTGGGGATAGTGCTGGAAGAAGGAGCAGATGGGCTCGGGAATTTGTAGGTCTCTGGTTAAAACTACAACGGTGGGAAAGTTCTTCTGATAAATATGGCAAGGGAGGGTAACTGGTGCAGGGAGTTGGGATTGGGGGAATATGTGGGATAGGGCACACTTGGGGCATGCTTCTGTGGAAAATGAAAGTGTCTATCTTTTCATAATATATAATCTCAGTGGGTGGAGACCTACACAATAAACAAGAAAATATTAAACTCTCATCCTGGGGATTCCAGCTATGCTTTCAGAGGGGCAAGAATCTCTCGTGAATATAGGAAATGCCTAATAAAAGAAAAAAGATCAATAAGTTAAGCCCTCAATATTATTGCATGTAGCTATTAACCTTATTCTTCAAAAACTGAAACTTAGTGATTACCATAGGTTCTGAGGAAAGGGGAAGGGGACAATAGAATAGATGGAACACAGGACAAGTTTAGGGCATTGGAATTGTTCTGCATGATCTTGCAATGATGGATACAGACTATTTAAAAATTTGTCAAAGTCTATTAAACTGTACAGCAAAAAATGTGAACCTTAATGTAAACCATTGACAATGGTTAGTAGAAATGCTTCAATATTCATGGTTGTACTTATGAACCTTTTCTTGTGAAATTGAAACTTAGAATTGTATAATATATTGCCTAAGATTTTCCCCCTGAAAGAATCCTTCTTGATCAAATGTGGTCTCTCTCTAAGCCAGACTTAGAATATAAATGCACTACTTCTATCCAGTGTTGGACATCACTCCCAAGATAAGCCTCCCTGGCACTGAGGTATTATTACCAAGTGCCAACTAGTGATGCATTTGGAAAAAGGCCTTGACTAAGAAAAGGAAATATTAAATACAATTTTTATGTTATTTTTTTTAATGGCTAAGAGATTTCAAAGTGAGTCTGGAGGACATTCCAGAGGTTACGCTTATGCACATCTCAGCAGGATCTCATTGACAGTCACAGTGAACAGTACCTCAAACAGCAGATCTCCTGACATCTCTAGAGACATCTAGACATCATAAGAAGGGCAGATAATCTCAGAAATTCAGTACCTTGTCACTGGGCCTTACCTTGGAATATGTGCTTCCCAATCTAACAGAGTTAGAGTTATTTATAATTTCCCTGCAAATGACTTTTCTGTCCCTTTTATTTGAACTTGTAATTTTCACTATACTCATTAAATATATATCCCAGAGACTTTAATCTTGAGTGTGTTCATATGCTTGTAGAGCCCTGAATCTCAGCAGAGTTGCAACACCTACTCTCCATTTCATTGTACTTGCCCAGGACAACTATTAACAAAAGGATGATGATGAACAATTCCCACCCCCCAAAACAGAGAATTATCTATAATTGCAAGCAAGACAGTTCCACCCATCTGCCCCATGGGATCTAAGTCCCCTCTCAGTCAGAAACAGAGTGGGCATCACCATCCCCAAATCCTCAAGATTGAGAAATGAACAAACATAAGGGGAAAATGCAAATCTGGATGAAAATAAAATTATTATTGTAGCAATGGAAGAACTTGTTTCATTGATATAAAGGCAGCAGCCAACAGAGGTTCTGAGGGGAGGGAGGGGGAAGAATAGGTATTACATGGGATGTTGTGGGCTCATTGGAATTGTCCTGCATGACATTATAATGATGGATACAGGCCATTTTACATCTCATCAAAACCTATAAAATTCTGTAGTGCAAAGTGTAAAACATAATGCAAATAGACCTTACTTAGTAGCAATGCTTCTGTATATTTTCATCAATTGTAAGAAATGTACCACACTAATGAAAGATGTTGTTATTGGGAAACATTGTGGGAGGGGTAAGGGGTAGGGTATATGGGAATCCCCTGTATTTTTGATGTAATATTTATGTAATCTAAAGCTTCTTTAAAAATAAAGAAAAAAACAACTTAAAAAGATATTTGAAGATCTGTGTATGGTAGATAATCTAATTATAAGAATTGAAAATATAATGATATATATTATCTTGAAATTAAACTAGTGTAAGCACTATGAATAAAATATTGCTTGAGGCAGGTAGAGGATGATTAGGATATTTACAGGCAAAAAAAGTGTTATGATTGCATATTATTGAAATAGTCCATTTATGCAAAATAATCCTCATATAGTAAAAGAAAAGTTGAGATATCCAGCAAAGTTTTTACTATGAAAAATTTCTGATATTTAATTGCTGGATAGTAGTAACCACCTATGCTCTATGTAAATCTTTAATATATAATTGTATTTCATCTCTTTAAAACTTGATAAAGAATAAGAATCACAATTATTATACTATTTTCCCCATTTTAAAATTGTTTAGCAAACAATTTCTATATATCCCTGAAGCAATTAGGACCAGATAAATTAACCCTGAACTCTCCTTTACATCCAAGGCTATTCATTTAATCATCATGTTACACTATGAAGGAGCAGTTGTATGGTAAATTTAGCACTGGGAAACAAGTATTTCTACAAACTCAGGAGAAAATGCAATCTGAAGTGATGGAGATTAGGAAGAAGACTTCTAATATTCAATAACAATGTTTGCTTTTGATAAAGAAAATAAAAACTGCTGTAAGTCTGTTTTGGTCAATCAACATAATCCTTACGTCAGTAGTATCAATTTAATCACTAAGTACTGTTTTTTGTTTGTTTGTTTAACTTTCCAGCATTTTTTAAATTAATGAAGTTGTAGATATATGGAAAAATCATATGGAAAATACAGAGGTAATTTTCCCTTATACCCCCCAAATATTAACAATTTGCATTAGTGTGGATAATTTGTACATTGTAGAAAGATTATTATTGTACTGTTAGCTATAGTCCATAGTTAATATTAGGGTGTTTTTTGTGATGTAAAGTCCTATGCTGTTTGTTTTTCAAATATTTTTCTTGTAACGTATACAACCTAAAATTTACATTTTTAACCACAAATATGTAATTCATTCATATTAATTACCTTCACAATGTTGTGCTACCATTGCCGCTATCCATTACCAAACTTTTCCATCACCCAAACAGAAATTCTGTACCCACTAATCATTAATTCTCCTTCTCTAGCCTCAATTCTTCCAAGGTAAACTGTATTAGAGTTTCTGTCTCTATGTCTTTGCTTATTCTAATTATTTCAAATCAGGTATATAACACATTATTTGTCCTTTGTGTATGGTCTATTCCACTAAACATGATGTCTTCAAGGTTCATCCATGCTGTCACATGATCAGAACACCATTTCTATTAATTGCAAAATAATATTCCCTTGTATGTAAATACCACATTTTATGTACCCATTCATCAAATGATGGACACTTGTGTTGCTTCCATTTTTTGGCAATTGTGAATAATGCCTCTATGAGCACTGGTGTGAAAATTTATGTTCAAGTCCCTGCTTTCATTTCCCTTTAGTATATATGTTCTAAGAGGAATTACCAATAATTCTATATATTATTTAACCTCCTGTGAACCTATCAAATTATTTTCAACAGCTGCTATAACATTTTATATTCCTATCAAAATGATGACTGTTCTTATTTTCCACATCCAGTCCAACACTTATTTTTTTTATGATAACCAATCCAGTGGATGTTAAATAGTATCTCATTTGTCATCTTTTACCATTTTTTTAAATAACTTTGTTATTTGGCTTTTTTATTGTTGATTTGTAGATTTCTTTATATGTTCCAGATACAAAACCATTAACTCATAGGTATTTTCCAAATATTTTATTACATTCTGTAGAGTGTATTTTTACTTTCATGAAGTTCATTGATGAAGAAAGTATTTAATTTTGATGAAGCCCCATTTATATATTATTTTCTTTTGATGTTCCTGCTTTTGTTGTGAAGTCTAAGAAACCATTACCTAAAATTGGGGTCTGAAGATGGTTCCCTGTTTTTTCTTTTAAGTGTTTTGTATTCCTTGGACTTATATTTAAGATTCTGTTTAATTTTGAGTTAATTTTTGTATATGGTATGAGTTATGGTTCCTCCTTGATCTTTTTACATATGGATATAAAGCTTTTGTTTCACCATTTGTTGAAGTGACTATACATTCCCAATTGAATCGACTTGGTATCCTGGCCAAAATCAATTGGCGATAGATAGGGGCATTTATCTTTGAACTCAATTCAATTCCAGTTGTTTATATGTCCCAAGTTGTGTCATATTCATGCTTTTTAAAATATTTTATTGAAGTATATCATTCATTTATGAACATACATAAGCAATAAGTTATAGTAAAAGTTATGAACTTGCAAAATAAACATGCATAACATCATATAGGGGTTCCATACATCACCCCACCATCAACACCTTGCATTGTTGTGAAACATTTGTTAAAAACTATGCACAAACATCATCAAAATATTAGTATTAACTATAGTCCATATCCTACATTTGGTGTATTTTCCCCCAACCCTCCCTATTATTTTTTAAAGTATTTTTATTACAGAGGATGTGAACTTACAAAACAATCATGCACATGTTTAAAATTCCCATACAACAGCCCTTTACCAACACACCACCTGTGGTGGAATATTTATTACAGATTATGAAAAAATACCATCATACTATTACCACCAACCATGGTGGTAATATGCTGTTTTGTTTATGCTGTTTTGATCACTGTAGTTTTATGGCAAATTTTAAAAAAAGGAGCTGTGAGTCCTCAAAATTTGTTCTTCTTTAACAAGATGTCTTTTGGCTATTTGGAACCACTTATGCTTCCATATCAATTTGATTAATAGATTTTCCTTTTCTGTAAATTGGAATTTTGATTGAGATTCCATTAAATCTATAAATCAATTTGGTTAGAATTTTTATCTTAAAATAATGAGTTTTTGAATCCATGAACATGGATTATACATTCAGGTCTTCTTTCATTTCATTTAACAATGTTTTTAACTTTTCTGTGCATTAGTCCTTTGCCTCCTGGGTTAAATTATTTCTGAGATATTTGATTCATTTTGTCATTAATGTAAATAGATTTATCACTAATTTCCCCTTCAGATTGTTCATTACTATTTTATAGAAACACCATGAATTTTTTTCCTGTTGATCTTGAACCCACCAATCTGATGAATTCATTTAGTAGCTCTGGTAGCTTACTTGTGTTTTGTCATGTTGTTATGTATATAGGATCCTGTCATCTGAAAATGGGGAAGTTTATTTCTTTTAAAAATTTGGATGCCTTTTTATTTCTTTTATTTGCTTAATTGCTCTGGCTGGAACTTTCAGTACATTGTTGAACAAGAGTGGTGAGAGTGGGTATCCTGGTCTTGTTCCTAATCTTAGTGGGAATGCTATAAAACACTGTTGACTATGATGTTAGATGTAGGATTTTCATATATTCTCTATATCATGTTGAAGAAGTGTCCTTCTATTGTTATTTTTCTAAGTATTTTTTTCATGAAGGGGTACTGGGTTTGTCAAATACTTTTTTGACATCACTTGAGAGGATCATGTTAGTGCTCTCCTTTCTTCTCTTAATGTAGCCTATTTCATTGATTGTTTTCTTATGCTGACCCACACTTGTATATCTTGGAAAAATTCCACTTGATCATGGTGTATAATTATTTTACAGAGCTGTTGGATACAGTTTGGAGAATTTTGTTGAAGATATTTACATCCATATTCATAAGGGATATTTGTTTGTAATTTTCTTTGTAGTTTTTTGATCTGGCCTCATTTAATGAATTAGTGAGAGTTCCTGTCTTAATTATTTGGAACAATTTAAGCAGGATTGTTGGTAATTCTTCTTGGAATGTTTGTTAAAATTCTCATCTTATGCCATGTAGTCCTGGACATTTTTTTCTTGGGTGGATTTTGATTACTGATTCAAAGTTATTACTTGATATTGAAATGTGGAATCTTCTATTTCTTCTTGAGTCAATGTAGGCACTTTGTATATTCTAGGAATTTGTACATTTCACTTAGGCTATCTAAATTGTTGGCTTACAGTTACACACATTATCCTCTTATATAATCTTTTCATTACTGTGGGGTCAGTAATGATGTCCCTCCTTTCATTTCTGATTTAATTTTTTGTGTCTTCTCCCTTTTTTGCAACTCTTGCTAAAACTTGTCAATTTTATTGATATTTAAAAGAACCAACTTTTGTTTCCCTGATTCTCCCTATTATTTTTTTAATTCTCTATTTCACTTATCTCTACTCTAATATTTATTATTTTCTCCTTCTGCTTGCTTTTGGTTTATTTTGCTTTTCTTTATCTAGATCTTCCAGTTGTGAGGTTAGGTCTCCTATTTGAGCTCTTCTTTTTTGATGTAAATACTTAAGTCTCTAAGTTTCCTTCTCAGCACTAACTTGCTATATCCCATAAGATTTGTTATGTTTTATTTGTTTTCATTCACCTCAAGATATTTCCTAACTTCCTTTGTGATATCTTCTTTGACAGTTTGGTTGTTTAAGAATGTGTTAATTTTTATATATTTTTTAATTTTCCAATTCTCACTCTCTTATTGATGTCTAGCTTCATTCTATTGTGTTTGGAGAAATAAATGCTATAATTCAAGTATTTTTAAATTTATTGACAATTGCCTTGTAGCCTAATATGCTTTAACCTGGTGAAATGTCAACATTCATTTCATATATTTTGGGACCTACTATTTGTTTGAATTGACCTTTATATCAGTAATTGGTGGCCATCTTTGTCCCTCAAAACAGTTTTTGACTTAAAGTCTGTTTTACCAGATATTAGTATAGCTAACACCAGTTCTCTTTTTGCTAGTATTATAGTCATATTTTCCCCTTCTTTTCACTAACAGACTATTTATATCTGAATTTTAGTTGAAACTCTTGTAAACAGCATAAAGATGAGTCATGCTTTTTTGTCCATATGGCTTTAATAATTATTGATATGATGAATGCACAACTATGTGAATATAACAAATACCATTGATTGTACACTTTGGATAAATTATATGTTTTATTAATATGTATCAATAAAATTGATTTGTTTTAAAAAATTGTTGTGGCTGAAAAGTGCACTCTAGGAAAGTAAATATCAAATGAAACTAAGCTAAAGGATAATCTAGGGACTGTATAATATAGTGATCCTAGTGGTGGATGAAGATAGTGGTTAATCACATAAATATAAGAATGTTCTTTTATTACAAGGTGTTAAGAATATGGTGATAAATGGGAACATTACAAATAATCTAACTTATGAATGGTAGTTAACAGTAATAGTGTAATATTTTGCAGCAATGGCAAAGAAAAATTGGTATCAATTCTAAGTGTCAACAATAAGGGTGTGGGGGAGTAATGGGATTTTTACTTTTGAAGTAATTGAAACATTCTAAAATTGACAGAGTTGATGAAAGCACATCTTTGTGATGAAAATGAGAACCACTAAGTGTACACTTTGAATGGATTTTACAAAGCATAGGACTGCTTAACACAATGAATCCTGTGTGACTGTGGTTAACAGAATAAATATGATAATGTTATCTCATGAAGTATAACAAATACATAATATTAATAAAGGGTTTTAATAATAGGGTCAGTTGTGGAAATACTCCAAATGTAAGATATGGGCTATAGTTCTTAGTAATATTTTGATGATGCTCTTTCATAATTTGTAACAAATATTTTACAACAGTGCAAGACATTGGTGGTAGAATGATTTATGGGAGCTCTGTATATTATGTATTTTTGTTTTGTAAGTTATACAATTTTTATTATACACTTATTTTTATGTATGTTCATATATGAATGATATTCCTCAAATATTTTTAAGTGAAAAAATTTCATTAAAGCTAAAAATTTTCATCACATTAGAAGTGAAGGGAATGTTTTTAATCTTATAGGATGTATCTCCCAAAACACAAACAAAAAATACAAATATATCATTTCTTAAGACTGAGTATATTACTACGGATCAATGTTCAAAGATATAATCACTATATACTTGAGGAAAAATGAATGACTACATGAAAACACTATACAGCAACTATCAAATAAAGGGATTATTGAGGGAGTTGATGCTTGGAAGAATGGGAGGTCAATGAGTTTCCCAGTTTTACATCTGGCAGCAAGATGGCAATGTTGAACCTACACCATGTGGAGAAAATGCACTTAGGATATTAATATCATCTTCACAATATTATTTACCCATATAATGCTTCAAATATATGTAAGACCTGTCTCTTGATAAGATTATTTTAAATATATGCAAACATACATTGATAATAAATTTGAAACAGTACAGATATATAGTGTAGACATGAAACAAAACTGATGTGACTATATAGTTGTGTGCTTATCACACAATATACACCTGAAGGCATTGATGTATGACTCAATACTAAGGGTATTTTACATCATGATAGACAAAACAATGCTAAGTTTATATACATCTACTATCATAGCTTCCAGATATATAATCCCTAAAATTATATATCACAAAGGAGAAATTAAAATATCCAAAATTATACCTAGATGTGTAAAAACAATTTAGCCAGTATAATAATCATGAGACAACCATAAGGAAAGGCATAACAGTTTTGAACAGTACAGTTGGCTAACTCCTAATTATGTAGAATGTGCATTCAAGTGTATGTTGAGTAGTTTGAAATTATAAAGTTTGCATTGTTTGAGCACACTAAATAAAATTGAAAATCAGTGACAGAAAGGTACATAGCACCTCTAAGAAGCATGTTGAGGCTTTCTACTTTCCTAACACGATTGTAATTATGCACTCATACCATGACAGTAAACACTGAGCAACAGTTATTGTAGTGTTTCCTAACAGGCACTTTGTTCCAGGTAGTAGTCTAAGTGGTTACTTGTTCCACTTAGTCCTACTCCCAAATGTCACATGAGGGTGGACACCATTGTTAATGTGCTAACAGGTGGAGAAATAGAGTCATCAGAGGTAAAGCAATGCTATGATGATCTCCAGCTAATAGGCCACAGTGCTGGGCTTTGGTACCAGGCTCTTATACACTTTAGACAATTTCAGAGGGACTATTTTGTCATTTATCCATTAGAAATACCATGAGTTTGGTCTGACTATTGAACATCACCCCATTCCTGAGAGGAAAACCCTGAGGATGAACAGGAAATCTTCATGTCCTGGGACTGGGCTGAGACTAGGCTCTGGGTCTCCTACTCTGCTCCTTGATCTCAAGGATCCAAAAGCATTTCACCTTAAGAGCCCTCAGAATATTAGGGGAAATGTAATTTTCTTTCTAAGAGATTATCTATTTAATCTTCACCAATTCTTTACATAAATTCAAATACACTAGTATATCTCAATATATAAAAGTTCTGTTCATAGACAGATTTTACTTGGGTCCTGTTCCCTAACCCTCTAGAATGAATTATCTCATTGAAATTACCTGTGGGAACTGGCTACTACTGGTGCCAAAGCTTGTGTTCCCAGGAGTTTTCTTTGATGCCATTGGAGACAACCACTTAGAAATTAACATAACACAAAATGTCTTGTTTTGTTAGAAAGGTTCCATTCAGGTTGTTATTCATCTCTACTGAATATGCCCACTCTCCTTTGCCCACAGGTGAAACATCAATGGACCCTTACCAGAAATCCTGGCTTGCCTATCCAATGTAAGGAAAAACAATATTAACTTCTGATGGTGTGTTGGATTTACTTTTTTTCTCTCTTCTTTTCCTTTCCTCCAAAAATCACCCCATTTCTTTCCTCCACTGCTCACTTTATTTTTTTGAGAGAAACTTCCAATGTGACTATTATTAAAAATATAAATATGGAAGTTACTCTAATAAAGTGACAAACTACTTCTTTATTATTCAATGCAGTAAAAATCTTCAGTTCAAACAGGTTTAACAGAATTGATAGCTATTCATGGAAACAAAGAGTGAGCTGAGTGCAGTACCCAATGGAGCAAGGCCAAGAGCAGCTCTGCACAATGATCAGAGCCTGAAGATGCTGAATGCTAATTTAAATGTCTACTTAAATGTATCTAATAGATGTGATGTGTATTGCCTAAAATATATAGATAAATTTCCTGTTAATTAATAATTTCAATAATTATTGGCCTAATATTTTCTCTTTACCAAGCACTCTTCTATATTGACATGGTACATAGAGAATAAAAGAATCCTTGTCATAAAAATAAAGTGTGCACATGACCACTTTTACTTCAGG
>JAQZBX010110660.1:0-10357 GCA_029593785.1 Cabassous unicinctus
GCGAGCTGGCCCTGCTGATCTTTCTGATTTCAACTTGAACTGCTTTCCCCCTCAAACATGCTAAACTCCATCTCACCTCAGGGCATTTGCATCAGCTGTTCTCTCTTCTTGGAATGCTCTTCCCCTAGAACTTTACATGGCTGGCTCCTTCTCGCCATCAGATCTCGGCCCAAACAGCATCTCCTAGAAAGGCTGTCGCTGACCTCCCCAGGTAAAGCTTTCTGCCCCCTACGGTCAATCTCTATCTCATCCCTGTTTGTAGTTTCTCTAGAGCATTTATCACTAAGCAACATAATCTTGTTTAGATATTTGACTAATTGTTTATCCTCTGTCTTGCCCCATTAGAATGGGACCTAATAGCAAGCCGGGGGGTCTGATACCTGCACCTAGAGCAGTACCTAGCACATAGTAGGGCTAATAAATATTTCTTGCACTAAATAAATAAATGCTTATGAACTTAATTGGGTCAGCCACTTGAGTGGGAAGCAAACTTCTAAAAGCTCTTACTGCTCCTTACTTCTAAGCTTCAGAACCTTCCTCAACTCCCTTCTCTCAGCCCCACCCTCTTAAGCATCCTCAACTTGGATCCTTGAGATTTACCTTGAAGACTCAGTAGGAGGGAATCCACTAAGCAATGGGGAACTGAAGTAAGACACCAAGAAGAACTTCCTCATGGAAAGAACTATAAGATGCTGAAAAATGAAATTGGTATAGAGTGGGAAGGTAGTGAATCCACTGTGTGTGCTGGCTGGCCTAAAGGCGTGCATCCCTTGGCTCTAATAATTTCAAATCCCGTCCTCGCTTTTCCTCCCTCGGCTTCTCTCTGAGGGCGGCAGGTGGATGCCTGCTCAGGTGGAGGCCACACCAGCCCACCTGGGAGGAACACAAGGCTGCCCGCTGGCCCTCCCTCCGGTCACCTCGGCAAGGCAGCTGAGCGCAGGAGATGATAGGTGAGGAGAAACCGAGGCAAAGGGGCCGGGGACGCGACGCACTTGGCCTTGCCGCCACCTCCCCCTGGGTTAGGAGGACACCTCAGCCCCACGCCTGTATGTTGGTGGCTCTGTGGGTTAGACTTGGACCTAGTACCCAGGGGGCTGCACGACCCGATAAGGCAGGACAAAGCTAAGCCCCTTCCTCCCGGCCCAGCCTGGGCCTCGCCTCCCTCCCTGCCTCCCTCTGTGTCTCCACAATGGTCTCGTGCCTTCCTCCCAGACAGCCTAACAAAGAGCCTCAATCAGACCGCAGGCGGCAGACGGCTTATCAAGATGCGCCTCTTTGCTCAGTGTCCTGGCTGTCACCTCGGTGCGGCTTTGTCATCCCAGACGGCAAAACAAGACAGCTGCGTGCACACGCGGAAATGATCCCTGCTGGAGTCAGAACCTCCATCTTTTCCTCCTGGCTCTCCACCTCTCCCTTCCTCTCTCACCTCCGGGCAGCCCAGCCCAGAGATTGTCAGTTTAACTAGACCGAGAGCCCCCCGGGTCAGGAAGGGGTGTATCTTGGTAATACCAGCTGGGGATCAGGGCAGCAGGGGCCCCAGGTCCATCGAGCACATGATAGCAAAGTAATGAGAGAAGTTTCTAGACTCTGGGCCCCCTGATGCCTAGTCTTGGGTTCTTTCATCTTTTTCATTCTTCATTCAATTGCCAAGAAGGCCCTGGGGAATGGAGGACATAAGAGCAGGAGGGCAAGGGTCCCTCAATGTAGGAGAGGCAGAAAGCCCTGGACCAGCATTTTTGTGCACGTGTGTGATAAAGAGCCATGGGATGGCTCAGAGAAAACGCCACGGGAAGTCAGAGAAGGAGAAGGGCAAGTCCTTTGGAATATGAGGGAAACCTCCTAAAGGAAGTGGCATTCCTGCTGAATTTTAAGGAGAGGAGGGTTCTCCATGGTGAGGCGGGCATTGCAGGTGCAGGGAAGGACATGTGTTTTCACCGAGAGGGGGAAGTGGGAAGCGGGTTTGGGCACAGGTTGCTTGAAGGGTAGGATGCACGTGGGGGGAGTAGGGACGGACCTACTCAGAAGGACCATGGTGAGAGGCAGAGGCTTTCCAAAGGTGAAAGATGTTCACCCCTTCTCCTGGGCAGGAGTCCAAGCCCCCGGCTGCCCATGCCACCCAGCAGTATTCAGGGGCAGCCTGAGTCGAGGGGGTTTCTCAGCCCCCAACCTCCTGACCGTGACCTCCCCTAGGAAGGCAGCTGAATGCAAGATGGACACCAGGACACTGTGGGCATTGCCAACACATCTTGCCATGCCCTCTGGTTCCTGGAGAGGTCCTAAGAGAGGAAAGGAAGGGGCCCTTAGGGGTCTGTGCTGCTGGGAGGTGGGCCTCCCGGTATGCTCTGACTTTAGATCAGATGCTTTCTAGCTCTTGGACTGTTCATGTTTCCAACTTGCTTTATCCTGTTTGGTTAGTAAAGAGACCTCTGCGCCCCTGTGCATGCCTTCTCCACCATGGAGAAGAGCAGGTTGCTGGGAGAAGCCATGCCTGGGGCGGGCTGGGTTCGCCCCTGGTTCTTCCGGAGCTCCTTGCCCAGGCCCTGGGAGGACGCGAGGCGGCCAGCCTGTCTGCTCTGCCACTCTGTTTCCCTAAGAGTCCAGGGGCCAAGCCCTGGGGCGACCAGACCCCGAGGCTCAGAGAGCTTGGAGGACTGTTTGGAGGACCATGTGCCAATGGCTTAGTGTGGCTCAGGGCCCTGCCTGGGGGGCTGTCGGTCAGAGCTGCACCCCTGTCCACCCCTCCAAGCAGCCTCTAAGGAAGGACCACCCCCTTTCAGTTCCTTCTCCCCAAAGCAGGAGGGGGTCACCGCCCTGCATACCTCTGAAACAGGAGACAGACCCAGCTGCCCAGGGTGACCTGGCTGGGGACAAAGTCAGGCTCTGCCATCTAGGTTCTGCCCCTTTCTCCAAAGGGAAGGGGAGCAGCAGAGAGGGCCAGAAGCGGGGCACTGCCGAGGGCAAGGGAGAGCCTGAGGCGCGGGGGGAAGGAAGGGGAGCTCCGTGGTAAAGAACCTGTCCTCTGCCTGGAGTGGGAAGCCATTAATGCACAGGTGCCTTTTCTCCCCCACTGAAATGTGAGCATTTCATGGGAGAGCACCGTCCTCCCCGCTGCTGAGCACCCCGGGTGTTTGCATGTGTGCCTATGCGCTTGTGTGTGCACTCGTGTGTGCCTGTGTGTGCACCTCGCCTGTGTGCATGTGTGCACCTGTGTGCATGTGTGCCCGAATGGGTGACTGTACACATTTGTGTGTTTATGCCTTTTTGTGTGCACTTGGCCTGTGTGTGCCTGTGTGCATGCACCTGTTTGTGCCTGTGTGTTTGTGTGTCTGTGTGTGTGTGCCTGTGTGTTTGTGTGCCTGTGTGTTTGTGTGTTTATGCCAGTGTGACTTGTTTGTGTGTCCGTGCCTGTGTGTTTGTGTGTCTGTGTGTGCCTGTGCGCATGCCTGTGTGTGTGTGTGCCTGTGTGTGTGCATCTCGCCTGTGTGTGCTACTGTCGCTGTCATCACAGATGTACCCCCAGCTGTCACTCCGTTGCTCCGTCTCTTTGCTCGCGCACACGCGCGCTTCTCCTCCCTCTGCCTTTCTCCCCCCTCTTCTGCTTCTCTCTCTCTGTCCCTCCCTCTTTCTTTCTCAGTTTGTTATTGACCCACAGCCCTGTCCCTTGACAGCCGCGGGCTGGCGTTGCATCGCTCTGTACCGGGTGCTGTGTGCCAGGTCCCGGCTCCCATGAACTGGGAGGGGGACTCTAGCATTGGCGCCCACCGCGCTCGGCTTGGTGGCAGTGTCTGGATTTCTCTGGGAATCCCAGGAAGGTCTCGCTGGAAGGTTTAGAGCTAGCTGATTTAAGGAGCTCACGGCCAGGTGAAGAAGGTGAGTGCTGGGCAGCCGGGGAAAGAAATGGAGGAGTTGGCAGGGCACAGGGGGGCTGGGGCATGGGACTGGGGGCATCTTTGCTGGGTCTCTTTGCCCTGCACAGATAGCTGCTGGGGAGGCGCTGTTGCCTCCTGCCTGGGGGCAATTGCTGGGGCTGGGGAAGCTGCTCAGGAACCCATCCCAAAGGTACAGAACACAGGAGAGTCTGGCCCCACAGTGTTGGGGGCATGAGCTGAAAATTCTGCTGGGGGGTGGGGGAGCAGGTGGGGGGTGGGTGCAGAGAGCAGCGCTGGTGCCAGCTGACAGCCCCGGGTGGCATAGAAACTGGTCCCTGCAGCCTGGGGGGACTCAGCCAAGAGCCCGGTGCCGACTGCATGCCGGCTCAGCACAGACAGCCCGGGAACTTGGGTGCTGTGGGAAGGGGGGTGGGACGGCAGCCAGGGGGCTGGGGCCAGGGCTGGCGCAGGGGAAGGCCCAGGCTGGCAGCTGGAGACCCTGGCTGTCGGAGGCGTGGGGACCCATCCCCGGCGCCAGCCTCTTGACAGGCTGCCCTTGGGGTGGGCTGGCCTTCAGGTGGCTGTCCTTGGACAAGGGTGCCGAGGATCCCTTTCCCAGCTGGACGCGGGTCCACGCAGCTGTGGGAGCAGCCTCTGGGGTGGGGGCGTGGCTGGGAGTGGACACACCATGCAGCTCTCCCTCGGCCACCCCAAGGCTCTGCTCCCACCAGGCTTGTGGGAACCAGCTCAGGGTGCCCCCCAGCTGTACCCAGCTTATCCCCTCTACCGGGTCAGGCTGCCTGCATGGGGCTGTAGGCCCATCTGGCTTCTGCCCCAGTGGGGCGTGGGCATCGGGGCTGGAGCAGGACGGTGGCAATGCTGGGGAGATGGCAGTCTGGCAGGGAGTCTTTGGTGCAGATTCCTGCACCCCCCAGGGAGCTGGGGCTGGTCCAGAGGCTGCTGGGCCATCTTCCCCCGGGCCGCCCCGCATTTCCCTGCAAGGGGTGTGTGCGCTGATGTTGGCACCTGGCTGTCAGGGCTGCCGGGCATACCTCCCTCCCATGTGACTCAGATGGACCCCCTGCTGCTTAGATAACATGAGTTGGGGGAGGGTGGGAAAGCTGAGCACGTGGGGATGGGGCGGGGGCGTCCAGCTGGTGGGGAAACCCAATAGCAGCTTCCGCAGGCCAAGAAGAGCCCATCCCTTCCCACCCCCACCTCCCCACTGGCAGCAAGTCTCTGGCATTGCCAAAGAAGGGAGCCCAGGAAAGCCAGGGATGGGGTGGCAGGAGGAGGGAGGCTTCTCAAGCAACCCATCTGGCTTCTTTGGGGTTTGGCTGGAAGCTGAGTCTGGGCCCAGGGTGAGCAAAGCCAGTACCCGTTTCCTAGGCACTGGAGCCGGGGCGCCATGCCGCGGCTGCTGGGGTCTGAGTGGGCTACAGGGAAAGGGTGGGTATGTCGTGGTTGGGGTACAGGGGGAGGAAGGAGTCAGAACAGAGCAGTCTCTCCTCTTGCCCGCCACCCTCCTTTCACCCCCAGATCAGCAGCCCCCCTATCTGCCCAGGGCCCACCACCCGAGCCCACCCTGAGCGGCAGGGAGCCCAGCTCCACGGCCTCGGCAAGCAGCACACTCATCTCATTCATAACGGAGAGGAGTGACCCAGGGGGATTTTCTCTTCTGCTTCCCAGAGGATCTGTTTAAGATTGGGATGATTTAACAAGGAAATGGGTGCAGGAAACTCGGGGTGAGAATGGGGCATGTGAACCAGGAGAGTATATGTCTGTTCCAAGAACCAATTAAGAGCATTTTAAAACTCCACCGCCTCGCTGCCTGGGCAGTGTATGTTAGAGGGTGATGGGCAGGGAAGAGATCCAGAAATTTCCTAGAAGGGCCCAAGCGGCCAGCCTTGCAGAAGGTGGATGGCCGGCCTGGCCAGCAGTCCCGCCTCCCTGGGGGTCCAGCACACAGGCTTCCCCGGGCCTGGTCCCCTTGCAGTCCTTCTCCCCAGGGTGGGTGAAGGCCTGGCCCCTGCAGGTGAAGACATGGGACCCACTCCTGGCTCTGCCTGTCACTGGCACTTGACCTTCACTGTCTACTGAGCCAAGAGGTTTATACAGATGACCGAGATGGTCGTGCTTGCTTCTAAATTTGGAGAGTCTTTGATGTTGGGCACAGAGGACTTGGGGACCCTCAGCCAAGGGCAGGGGGATCAGGGCCAGGCCAGCCCGACTGCCCTGGAAGTTGGGAACTCGGGTTGGGGCATGATGGCACTCACCGCTGTGTGGCTTGGACCCTTGACTTTCCCTCTCAACTCAGGTTCTCATTGGCCCAGGGCAAGGGGTGGCCCACGGCTGCGGAGTTACCAGGCTCTCAGGCCCTAGGGGTTGGTCCTCTGGGAGAGGCTTGCTCTCTGGGAGTTGATGGACAGAGGTGTTAGACAAATGTCCAAGGGAGGAGGGGGACATGGCCTGTTGTGAGTTTGTTGGAATCTTCTAGTTAGAGTTTGGAGCCAGCCCCACCTCAAGACCTAAGCTCGTCTGCAGGAGAAAGGGAAGGGGCGTGAATGCACGCGGCGCTGTGCGGCGCCCCAGGAAGCCTGAGCAAGGCGCTCCAGGAGGGAAGCTGCTCCCACCCAAGTCTCCAGGGGCCTCTGCAGCCCACTCAGCTCCGAGCAGGAGCATGTGAAACCTTCTGCCTCCTCTTCCGCCCCCCACCCCAGCTTTCCCTGAGTCCTGCCTACCCTCCCTCACCTCAGCACCCAGTCCCCAGCCAGAAGAGTTTCTAGAAGGCCTCCTCCACTCCTCCACCCCTAGATAAGATCTTGGCCCCCCAGGACGTTTTAGGACCTTCACCACCACATCTGCCATATTATTGGAAAGCCGGGCGGCAGGGAGGGGCACCTGGCTTGGGTCTCTGTCCAACAATGATAAAGTTTCAGATTCTTCCTCAGTAGGCTGGGGAAAGCACCACCCGTCTTCTCAGCTCCAGTGAGACAGAGGATGTGCAGAGGCTGTGCAAACCGTCCAGCACTATACAAACGAAAGGCTGCACTTCCCTTTTTGTGCCCCTGCCTTTCTGTACCAAGAACCTCTGCCTGAGAGCAGGCTGGAACGGCAGACCTATGGGAGCGGGTGTAGCTCAGGGGTTGAGCACCTGCCTCCCAAGTACGAGGTCCCAGGTTCAATCCCTGGTACCTCCTAAAAAAAAAAAAAAGGGAAGAGCATATCCAGAAGCCTGTGGCTTGGTCACCGGAATGCCTATCCTTTCCATTCGCCTATCCTTAGGCAAGTTACTTAACTTCCTGTGCCTTGGTTTACCTCATCTGTAAAATGGTGTTAATAAGGACATGAACCAGGACTAAAATCACTCCCATAGGTGTTTGTGACTATTTTCTCCCCATACAGAGACTTTTAAAAGGAGGTGCTCATGTCATCTCCTCAGCCCACGTGCCCAGGTGCCGCTCGCTGCTCACCAGGCCCTCCAGGCTGACCCAAGCCTTTCCCAGGCTGGAGACCGGCCTCCAAATACTGGCCAGCTCTGCCTCCTGTGTGGCCGTGTGCCCCTGGCTGGGAGGTGCCCGGGTCTGCTGGGACCCCAGAAATGATCTCATCTAGGGTGTCTCAAACTTGAATGTGCATCCAAAGGACCTGGGGATCTTGTTCAAAATGCAGATTTTGGTTCGGGAGGCTGGGGTGGGGCCAGAGATTTCTAGCACGCTGGCTGGTGAAGCCGAGGCCACTGGTCCACGGACCGCACTTGGATTAGCGAGGGGCTAAGAGCAGAGCCCTGGGTCAGGCTCTCGGGGGCCCCCCTTGACTGCTCTTAGCGCCAAGCCTGGTTCTCAGCAGAGCCCTACGCAGGAGGCCCAGGCACGCTGCCCTCTGGTCTCTCTGTCTCTGGGACTCAGGCAAAAGCAAGCCAGGCGAGGACTGAGCAAGTCCACAGTCTCAGAGCTGACCAGGCTGTAGGACTTGGAGACAGGAGATTGTCCCAGCTGGACCCCCCCCACCTGCCTCTGATTCTGTCCCCCGGTCTGCACCCCGGGTAGGGACTTCCCTCCCAGACGGTGTTAATTTATTTCAGCAGCCGGCCAGCGCCTGCTGCAGCAGCTGTGCTCCAAGCTCCCCAATGTAGGTCACCCCCTTTCCAAATGAGGCTAGATTCTTGGGGGATCAGGAAGGGGTCCTCTGGTTGGAGGTGTGCTGGGAGTGGAGGGCTATGAAGCTAGGCAGTGCTGGCCGCAGCCCCACATCTCCCCGAGGGCCACTTCCTGGTGCCCCACTGTCCTTGATGTGTGTCCCCCCTTTGTGTCTGCGGTCCCACCCCACTCTTGTCATCAGGCAGGACCAGGCATCCAGCAGGAAGCCCAGGAGGCTGATGGAGGCAGGGTCAGCAGGGTCCTGCCACCTCTGAAGACAATGCCTGTGGGCTGCTTGTGGGGGCTTGTCCAACTGGTTTCGTGCAAGTGACATCCCATTCAAGGCAGGGGAGGGGCGGTACCGCCGGTGCTCAAGGCCACCAGCTCCACTAATTGGCTGCTTGCTTTTCGACCCCTGTGCTCATTCCTAGGGGTGACACTGAGGGACAGGGATGGGTGGGGCAGGTGGAAAAGAGGAGAGCCTGCTCAGGAAGGCAGGAGCCTCTGGTAGAAGCAGGGCCTGGGCTTGGGAGGGAGGGTCTCCTACAGGAAGCTGTGGGAGCAGAAGCCTGGATGGTGTCTCCTGTCCCCCATGCATCTGAGCATAGAAATCTCCCTGGGTTAGGGGCAGCCCTGTAGGGGTTTTCTCTAGCCCTGACTTCCAGGCTGGAGGTATCCCATCCATCCATCTGCTGGGGGCATTTAGGAACTGTGAGTCTTCTCACTACTGAGTGTTGGAATCTGAGGATGAGTGATGGAGGGCTGCCAGCAGATGTGTGCAAGTGTGTGCATGCATGTGTGCGCACTAGTGTATAGGTGCATATGCCTGTGCGCATGTTCACACATATATGCACGTGTGTGTGCGTGTGCAAGCATGCATGTGCATGCAAGCGTGTATGCATGCATTAGCACATGCCTCGCTGTGCAGCTCTCTGGGGGCGTGTGTTTGCATCACGTGCTCTGCTCGGAGCTCCCAGCACGTGTCCAGGAGGCCTGTGTGTGCATCCTGCTCTGAGCACACCCAAGTACCTCCTTGCAGGGGCCACTGCTGGGTAACCGTCTCCAGGGAGCGGTGAGTGGCCTGGCTCTGAAGCCTGTGTCCCAATCTGGGACCTGCTGTGTGACCTGGGGCAAGTTAGGCATCATCTCTGGGCCTTGGGTGGCCGCTGAGCTGCCTAACATTGCACAGGTACTGTGAGCTCTCTTACGGGGGTTCTCGCTGGAGTAAGAGAGTACGTTCTGGAGGTTGGGGTCCGAGGGGCAGAGAAGGGACCACTGCGTCTGTAACAGAGGGTCTGTATGGGGGGGGGCAAAGTACACCACTGACAACGAGCATGCCGTGGAGTGTGCTTCACAGGGCAGTCTCGGGCCTGGTTCAGGTTATGTGCCATGTGAGGGGCTGGGGGCGAGCCATACAGACCTGCTGTAAGTGGCTGGGGCCTCCCCAGGGAGGAAGGCACCGACCTTTCCTCCCACCTAAGATGTGCAGGTCCACTGGGAGCGTCCACCTAAGTTATCTTCTAAGGCAATGTGTATTAAGTATAGGAAATGCTTTTTCTTCCCTTAATTAGACTGATCCTTGCAGAAATTCCACCCAGGAAGTATTACAGTCACCACTTTGGGTGAGAAGGAAATAGAGGAGCTGAGAGTTTAAGCAGATTGTTCATGGTCACACAGCCAGGGGGTGGCAGACAGAGATTCGAACCCAGGGCCTGGAGGGACATGGGCTTAGTCAGAAGGGCAGTGTGACACCGGGCTGCTCCCCAGCTCCATCTGGTTCCAGACAAGGGCAGGGCAGAGCCAGAGCTCAGGGGTGTTGTGGCCCCTCCGCCAAGCTCTTGGTTGGAAGGGGGAGGTGAGAGCAAAGCCCAGAGCCAGAGGGAGGAGGCTGAGCCAGAGTGCCCTTGCTGGGAGTGAGCCGAGGGTCCTTGCCGGGAGCGAAGCTGAGGGTGTTGGGTTCTAACCCCAGTATGGCCAGGGGCAGGGTGGGGAAAGCAGCGCCAGGGAAGTGGAGAGGAGGGAAGGCAGCAGGACCCCAATGCCTGAGGGAAAACCAGCTTCCCTGGACGCTGAGATTCCTGAGCTGGAGCTTCCCAGAGGCCCCACCCACCTCCTCAGCTGTCAGCTTCTCTCTGCCATTGGCGCCTGGAGCTCACTGACTTTAAACAGGCCTCTGGGGGAGGGAGGGGGGTGGAGGGAGAGGGGAGGCTGCAACCAGGAGTTACCCGGGGATGCATTTGGCAACCGAGGAAGGTCAAACTCTGGGAGGTAGCCAGAAGCAGTGGGAGGCAGCTGTGGGCTCTGGGCTGGCATGCCCTTTGGGGAGGGAGCCCCCATGCAGCCCCACAT
>JAQZBX010110661.1:0-10353 GCA_029593785.1 Cabassous unicinctus
GAGGCTGGAGGGATTGAGTGATGAGGAGAGATTAAAAGAACTAAATATGGACAGACTGGCTAAACGCCTATTAAAAACAGCGATCAGAACTGTCTGCGGGTATCTGAGCACCCGCAGGGAAGAGGGGCCACACTGGCAGGTGTGGGGTCAGGCAGGGGGGAAGTGAGGTGGGCTGCAAATAAATTAGTGGCAAACTGCTGGTAGCGAAAGAGCCTCTGCTAGGGGAAGAGGTGAGTGGGGATGTGGGGGTGGGGCAGAGGGGTAATGGGCCTAGAAAAGGGGGGCATATAACATATGAATCTCTCTGCGACTTCTAAATATAGCCTTTGGTGTTATGTAAACCCTGGGGGGAAAGGAGGGTCTGCTCCAGGAGACCCTAGGAGTGTCACTCTGTCCTTATCTAACATCTGAAGCCATAGCTATGAGGACTTGCAGGCTGGCATCCAGGAGGTCAGAGCCCAGGAAGGACAGGTCCATTAATCAGAGCATTAGGGCAGGCAAAGAAGATCAGATCCCGTGGCCATGCAGCAGGCACTGACCTCTTATGCCCCTTTTTGTTTCAAAAGTAAAATCCTTAACCAGAAATATTCCCCCTTCCGCAGAGAAAGAGGTAGCTGGTCAGCTTGACAGGTGGAAACTGCAGCTTTCTTGTTAATGTGCGATCCTGAAACGGTGATGTATGGCTGGTGATAGATCATGTTGGGTTTCCGGAGAGCAGGGAAGGCTAAAGCCGGAGCCTAATTCATGATGCATGAACGCATTGATCTTCCTGGCTCTGAAAATACAGTGTAATGAACCCCCGCTAACACATCATTTTTATTCCAATGCACCTCGCTAATATCTAATGATTCCACCTTCTACTGTGATCAAACATAATTGTATGGGAGTTTCAACTTTGTTCTTTGATATGGGAGCACTGCTGCCCAGCACTGTTTTGCTCTTTACCATTGGTAGAGAAAGTCTGAAACTTACACAAATAAGGATTAAGAGGCTGTAGATGAGCTATCCTGTGGCTGTGTGTGCCACATGTGCATAAGCGCATGTGTGTGTGGGCAAGTGCACAGGTAAATAGAAGAATGTGTTTTATGCATATTGAGCCAAAGGCTAATTGAAAGTAGGAAAGATATTCCAGTACGGCTCTACCCTTTCTTACCAATTGGCTCTTGGGAAATGGCTATTACTTAAATGGAGATTACCTTGTAAATGTTATTGTTTGCAGAATCCCATCTGCTGATGGAAATCACTGTAATAATTTGGTTTGGAGTCCGTGAAGCTTCCTGAGGGCCCCTTGCCAGGCTGTCCTTGACAGCATCATAGCCTATGTGCTTCTCATGTTTCTTGGACAGAGCTTTCAATTGTGCTGCTCCCATTTTCTATTTTAAAAGAGCTTTTTTGGGGAAAATGAATATTAATTTGATAACTCCAGCCATCTGGCCTGAAGGTAGTCTGTTTCTGCTGAAGGAAAGATACTGACAAGTCTTCTGTGGATGAGGCGAGCCCTCCTTTGCCAGCTCTATACTTGGAGGCAGGGCCCCAGGGGGTAAGGCCCTCTCCTGCCATCGCTAGCTGTGTGCCCTTGGGTAAATCAGGAGCCAGTTACCTCATCTGGATCTCAGTTTCCCTCACATGAAAGGGAAATTCTACTGCCTTTTTTTGTCTGAGTACAGAAGGCTGGACCAGATGATTTTTAATGCTTCTTACAGTTCAAAGGTCTGTGATTCTGTGAAGTCTTAGCACCCTTTCTGCTCCCCTCCACGCTAAAAGCTCCTTTCTTCTTTATGTCTGTAGAGTCCACATTCCTTAGAGAGCCCTACTCTTCCCACAATGAGTGTTGGAGGTAAATCACAACCTCACAACTTGGGCAGAGAGAGAGAGACCTGCACTTCTGGTGTCTTTATCCCCCTTAGTTTTGACTTTAAAAAGAAGATTGAGAAAACTTGAATTAAGCAGGATGGTTGCCCATTTATTTGGGTTATTTAAAGACTCTGTAATGATATTAAGTTAATGCAAAACTCAGTTTTCAAGGTCAAGGTCCTACACAGCTCAATAGGTAAAACTTTGCCCTGTCCAAGCCTTTGATTCTGGCATGGGCTCTGTTCCATGGGGAGATGGTGGGAGGGTGATACATAAAAAGCTAGTATCCCAGAGAAATACAGTCTAGAGCTTGTGATGCAAGTCAGGGTACAGTATCTGACTGCAATCAATATGCACTTAAATATTTGGATCATCTAAACCTCTACTTCGCACAAAGGATCTCCAGAGAGACCTTTCTTAGGAGCAGAAAAATTACTATTCCAGAGACAACTGTGGATCTTCTTGGCCTATGTGTGTTCGGGGGAGACAATGATGAAAGAGGCAAGGGAAGTCCCTTTGGGATGATCTGGTGGAAAAATAAATAGTCTGGGGGGTAGGAAACACTGACTCTAATTCTGGCCACCCCTGCTTATGACAACTCGGCACTATTCCTAATTATTGTCTCTCACTCTCTGCTTCTATAGTGAAGATAATGATCTAGATGTGTTGAGACCATTGGAGAGAAGGCAAACATTGTTTCTATTCACAGACCTGATAGAGCTTCTAACCATCCATTGTTCTAACTCTAGAACTGGAAGAAGGGAAAAGTTCATCTACTTAGCTCATTTAATCTTTGGGCTCCCAAACTCTATTAATTCTGTGGCCACAGTTGGGTTCAAATTCCTTATTTAAGTTTTCAATGAGTCACTGAATAAGACTGGATTGGAAAAGGAGTAGATAGACCCCAAGGAGCCAAGAGTCATGGCCAAGAGTCGTGGCAGGAATGCAGAGCCTTGGAGTTGAGGGAGGGGGATGACATTGGCCCCTATTTTGGTGATGAACAGAAAGAACAGATCTATAGCAAGATGTATACATATCACACGTGTTACATATAGATATCAATCTAAACATTTCCTTAAAAGCTAAATTATGAGAAAGATGTTTGGTTGGGAGTGAAGCTTAATTTTAGGCACTATCCCAGACCAGAACAATATCAGTGGTGGGTGTTTTTGAGGCACTAAGGATAAAGAAAAAGTACAAGCTAGAGACAAGGGCTTAAATTGTAAGACAAGAGTTTGGTCAGACGTAAGGCAGAATTTACTGAATACCAGAACAAGCAACTGAAAGCACTAGGGAATCTCCTTCCATGAAAAATTTGAAAATGAGGCATGTGCTTCTGTATGATCTGGATGTGCCCCTACCTAGAGACTTGGTACTTGATCAGATGACCTGGTGAGGTTCCTTGCAAGTCTAGAAGTAAATGAAGGCAAGCTCTGGCTTAGCATTGATAGATTTCCCTTTACCCATCCATTGACCATTTGGCTTTTTAGGGCACTTTCACTCCATAAGAGTATTAAATGGGTTTTAAAAACACTTAAATGTTAATGTAAAACCTGGGGCAGGAGGAGAGGAAGGATATCAAATATATGAGCAACGCTCTGATGGCATGATGTCTTTGCTGAAGAATGAGATTCCTTCAAATTTGACTCCGGTAATCTAATTTGCTTTAAATTTGAAATAATCCTTCATTCTCTTATTATAAGGCTCCATGTCATTGGCTAATAAAGATTGCAATTTCTTTTCTTCCCATTGCAATAAATCCAGTTCAAGCACCCTCTTGACTTGGAATTCACACAACAACATGCAGAGGGCAATGGTCCCCTGACGTGCCTCCTGGGGAGGCCGCACTGCTCTGCCTGCTGGAGGGAGATGGTACAAGCCTATAAAGTGAGTCTCTCTCCCTTCCCCTCTCTCTCCGCCCCCACCCCCCCAACCTCAATGTAATCTGTGAAAAGAATACTGTGTCTAAATTATAGCTGATTCCTCATTATCCAGCAGTAAAAAGGTTAGGCGAGCCAAAGAGCCAGGCTGACTGCAGCTTCACATTTTATCTTTCCGCCTGGGAACAGTTCAGTTTCTCAAATCCATTTGAAAACACTTCAGCTCATTCCATCCAATCTAGGGATTTTAACCTTTTTCTTTTCTTTTTTTAACTGGCAGCTTAGAATTATAACTGACCAGCCCATAGCCTGCATATCTGTCTACCTACCTATTGATCAGTCATGGGTCTAGAGTCTTATAACAGAACCTGACTTTTGGATAACATTTGGTATTGGTTCAGAGTGAAAGTGGATGACTCTTTGAAGGAATTGGTTATATTATCAAAGGTTTTTTGAGTGATAAATTGTCATAATAATTATAGCACTTGCTATGAATTTAGTACTCTTAAGGCTTCTGCCACCCAAATATATCTTTTTTCTAACCAGTGACTATGCTGATATGGATGGAAACTTGAGGTCCAAACTGCCACAGTTTGTTACTTTCATTGATATGAGCTGAAGGAAGCCAGCCCCTGTGGTAGCAGCTGGAGATGAAGAGCAAAGAACCAAGAAGAACTGGAATACGGGGCTTTAGAAAAGCCATGATCTAATTTAGACAACACAGTTAAGTCTACAGTCATAACCGTTATTCACAAAGAAGACACATCTCGATGACAAACTTCTCTGTCATAAGCATCATTACTAGACACAGAAAGATAAAGGCAGTGGAGGGATGTGTGCCAGGATGCAAGACAAGGGTTATGGCTATGATCAAAACGGTACTAAATACTATCTAAAATATCAAAGAGTGTAACAGAAAACCTGAACTGTGCTCTCTCTGGGCAAAGAGAAGGAAGATGAAGAACCAGATTAATGTTGTGGCAGTTTTCGGGGAATGGATTTAATCCCTAGAGTGGTTCTCACCATTGGCTGTGCATCAGAGCCAAAAAGGAGCTTACATATACATATATACATCATAAAATTTGCTTTTTAACCATTTTTAAGTGTACAACTCTGTGGCATTAATTAAGTTCACAATATTGTGCTACATCACCACCAGACATTATCAAATCTTTTTCTAATCTACTTTCTGTTTTTTTTTAATTTGCTTTGTTTGGATAATTCATATAAGTGGGATCAACCAATATTTGTCCTTATGTGTGTGGCTTATTTCATACAGCGCAATTTTTTCAAGATTCATCCTGTTGTAACATGTATCAGCACTTCATTCTTTTTTTAAGGCTGAGTAATATTTCATTGTATGTATATACCACAATTCAGGGGACTTGTTAATAAAAAGATTTCCTTCCCAGAGTTTCTGAGTCAGGAGGTCTGGGCTGGGGTCCAGGGAAGGTTCTTTCCACCAGTGATAGAGTGACACACGTCCAGGGTTGAGAACCCCCGTGCTGGACTATTGACTCCGTGAGAATAAAGTCTTGCTCATCGTTGCGCCTCCAGTGGCCAGCTTGGTGTTTGGCTCGTATTATATATCTATAAATGTTTATTTTAATGACTGAGCAAATGGCAGACTGGCTGCCGGATGAATGAGCAAGCATTATTAAACAGGCTCTGTCCTAGGAGCCTTAGCTACCATTCTTACTGTTCCCAATGAGGGAGGCGTCAGTTTTTATTTCACATTTGGGGAACCTGAGACTCAGAAAGGCTAAGTAATTTGTCCAATTTCCCATGTTCTAATGTAGTCAGGTAAGAAAGGGAGAGTAGAGGGCAGAAAAAAGGGGTTCCGAAGCAGTGATGGGTCTGGTATTTCTATGAAGAAGGGGTGTAGGAATGGCAATCTGGCTGGGTGAGGTTTGAGCACTTGTCCTGAATTTTCGTTTGCAAAGCAAGCACATTGATTTTACTTATATCTCATGTTTACATAGAGGACTTGGTAGTGGGGGTGGAAATAATGGAGACTCTGGAAGCCCCCACTTCCACTCCATCCTACCTCAATCCCCAGAGAACCACTGGTCTGGAGGAAAGAAGTTGACAGTTTCCAGTTCATCCTACTATCTCAGGGAAGCAGAGCAGATATTCCAGGGTTCTCGTAACTTCTCTCATTTGTCTCTGTCTGCCAGCTAATGCCTGAAATTTATGTTAATGATGAAAAGGTTTTGCTTTCCATAATTAAATAAGAAAGACTTAAAATACAAATGTGGTAGAGGCCGAACTGTATATTGAAACTCCTCCACGCTATCGTCAACCACCAATAAGACTGATAGCAGGCTCTGTCTTGTTTTGAAAAGGAAAGGGAGAAAAGAGAACACCTGACATTTGCCACTGAGGTGGAATAAAGGAATCTTCTTCGTCTTTACAGATTTGCCTAGGATGAGCCCTATTTATATTCAACTGGAAGGGACAAATAGAAGCTGTGCTCAGAGGTATTTTTGTCATGGGCAGCTGTGAATACATGCAGCTTTTCTTCAAATGATTTATGAAGGGTTTTTTGTTTGCTTTTAAAATGTAGAATAAAAGAGCTCCATTCCCTGAGGCTTCATTAACCGGGGTACCACCGCTCCCAAAGCTACGTAGAGAATCTGCAATGCGCTGAAATTGTTCAAACGGGAATCCAGGCCTGGAAATCAAGAGGCTGTAGAACTCGAGGTCCAGCTCTGCCCCCAGCAGGTTGGGGTCCTTGGACAAGTCTCTTTTCCTCTCTGTGTCTTATCTGTGGAACTAGAATAACACCTGTGTTCACGAAATAAGTATCAAATGCCGGAAACTGTGTGAAGCTCTTCCCCTGCATTATTTTGATTAATCCTCACAACAATACCATGAAATATGCACTCTTATTTTTCCATTTTAGGAATGAGGAAATGAGTCTTTGAGAGCTTAATGTGGGTTGCCCAAAGCAGCAGAGCTAGTAATGGAAAGATGAGCTATTTGAACTAAGGGCTGTCTTGCCTTATGAACCCAGTGTCTTAGATGTGCTATGTTATAATGCTACTTCATGGGGGGAGTTATGAGGATAAAAAGGAATGATCTGGGTGAACATGCTTTGGACAGTTATGTATACATATTCATATACATATTCACACATACACATGCACACAAATAGTCCCATGCAGCTCAGATTGGTTATAATGTTATTTAGTTCTTAAATAAGTATACAAATTCATTTCTGGACACCAATGGTTTTCAAAGTATGGCATCCAGGCCAACAACTGCAGCATTTGTTAGAAATACAAATCCTAGAGCCCTACCCCAGGCTACTGAATCAGAAATCTTGGGATGGGGCCAAGTTATATGCATTTAACAGGTCCTCCATTCAATTTTGATGTACATTCAGATTTGAGGACCAACCAGCAAGTACTGTTGAGCTAACATGACAGATAGTACATTTTCAGCCATTGAGTTTTCCATTGTCTTATCTTGAGTTGAGCATGTTTTGCAATGAGTGTTCTTTTCTCCACTATGACTTTTCTTCCTGCCATTTATTTTGGATTCTGGCAAATGGTTTTGACCCTTAATGATTAAAAAGAAAAAAAATTGTCCATGTAATAGTACTGAATTTACTGCAAGAAAAGAGCTGATGAGTATTAGGCTGGATGTTAAAATACAAGCTTCACAGGGGATCAAGGTAGATTCAAGGAAATGACCCAGGAAACAGAGAACTATAGATGGATAGATATTCATTATGCTATGAAGGGCATGATAAGTATCATTGCATCCTATGAAAATTGACTAACATTTCTAGAATAGTAGCAGAAAGAAATAAGCTGAAGACATGTTATAACATCAGGGGATTTGAAGTAAACCAAAAAGCTATTGCAGAGAACAATCTCCATAAGGATAATGCTAAGGAGGGTATGTGTCTGTGGGTAGTGTACATCCATATCATGGGTGTAGGCTTCAGAATTAGACATTGTAGTGGATTGAATTGAGTATCCTCGTTTAGACATGTTCTTGCTCTTGGTCCTCATTCTGGTGGATGTGTAAATAAGATTTCTTCAAGATGTTACTTCAGTTAAGGTGTGGCCCTGCTGAATCAGGTTGGCCTTTTACTCTGGCTTACTGGAGTTCTTTTAAACTAGTGTAAAATCAGAGGAAAAGAAAAGCCACTGGAAGAATCCAGAAGCTGGAAGTCAATGGAACCTGTAAGAGAAAAGAGAAGACACTGCCATGTGCATTGTCATGTCACAGAAAAACCAAGGACCAAGGAAAGCTGGCAGCCAGCCCAGAAGCCACAGTCTTCAGGGAGAAAACATTGCCTTGCTGATGCCTTGATTTTGGAGGACTTATAGCTTCAAAATTGTGAGTCAATAAATTCCCATTGTTTGAGTCAACCCATTGTAGGTATTTGTTTTAGAAGCTAGGAAACTAAAATAGACCTACTTAGGTCCAAGTTCATAAATGGTTTCTAATTGTTCCTTCCACTTACTAATGGTTATCTTGGGTAATTTACTTAATATTTTCAACCCACAGTTTCCTGATCTATGAAATGCAGAAATAGTACAGCTTTAGGCAGGGAGTTTTAGATTTGATAAAGCATTCAGCACAAAGCTTGGCTGGTACCAAATTTTAAGTATTATTATCTGTATTAGTCAGCCAAAGGGGTGCTAATGTGAAATACCAAAAATGGGTTGGTCTTTATAAAGGGTATTTATTTGGGGTAGAAGTCCACAGATACCAGGCCATAAAGCTTAAGTTTCTTCTCTCACCACAGTCCATTGCCACGTGTTAGAGCAAGACAGCTGCTGGCGTTTGCCAGGGTTCAGGCTTCTGGGGTTCCTCTCTTCCCGGGGCTGCATTTCTCTCCGGGCCCAGCTCCTCTGTTTCCGCCACAAGGTCAGCTGTAGACGATCAGGTGAACGGCTTGCTTCTCTTCTCCTGGGGCCTTCTTTCCAACATCAAAACTGCTTCTCAAAAAAACTGCTACTCAAAACTGTTCTTGCCATGCCTTTTATATTATCAAAAGACATAACATTGTTTCCTTAAATTAGGAAGGCTTCTTAGGTAGGAGTTTTTAGTTGAGTCCATGTGACACTTTAAGATTATTTATGAATTCCAAAATGAGAAATTATGTTTGTAAACTGGTCTGTTCCTCTGGGTGTGAGCCCCTTTGATTGTATCAGATTCAGCTGAGATGACTTTGATTAAATTATGTTAAGATTAGGGCTTTGATTTGACCAAGTCAGTAGGGTGTAACTCAGGTTAAGTCCCCGCCCCCTTGGTGGGCTGATATAAATGGGCACTTACTCAAGAAGACACAGAAGAAGATAAACAAGAAAAGAGAAAAAGCTCCATAGATGCCAGAGGAGAGAACTTTGTCATGACACAGAAGAGGAGAGAACTTTGATCCTGCACCCTTAGGAAGACAGACAAGCCCTATGCCAGCCTACAGCTGAGCTCGGAAGAAGCTGGGCCCACAGAGCCTTAATTATTGTTTGCTTGTAAAATTGTTTTCCAGCCATTCATTTTCAGCCTCCTTGAATCCCTGGGTCTAAGGTGGGCTTCTTGTAGACAACATATAGATGGGTCATATTTCCTTATCCATTCTGCCAGTCTGTGTCTCTTGACTGGTGTCACAGAGCCTTAAGAAGAAGGAAGGAGAGAACAGGCAGAGACTACACACCGTCTTGCTTCAACATGAGGCAACTGACCTTGGTGAGAAAGCAGCCTTGAGTTGGACTCTTTAGGGCCTGATAACTGTAAGCTTCTACCCCAAATAAATACCCTTTATACAAGCCAACAGATTTCTGGCACTTTGCATCAGCATCTCATTGACTGACCAATACAATCCCCAAAGAGAGAAAGGTGGAATAGAATAGAATCCAGTATCAGGTCCCAGAAGATTCTACCTAAGCTTGTTCTTAGGTGATGCTTACTTCCTGGTGAGAGGACACCTTTTTAGCTATCTTTTTTTCTCCTAATTTCATGAATTGCTAAGCATGTCCCCTTCTCCTCATCCTTTCACAGACCCCTAAGTACTCATCTTGCTAAAGTCTCCATTGCTTTCTCCCTTTCGAAGGTTTTCTATTTGGGATTAAAAAAAAAAAATCAGTAAAATTTATCTCTATTTTCTTATAGCTATGAGAATATTTATCCAAACCCTTCTGTAATATATTCCTAAGGTCCAACTTTTTGAGATATACAGATAAAATTCAGGGTGGAATGGAATGTAGGCCACTATCTGTCAATCAATCAATCAATCAATCAGAATTTATTGAACATGTACTATACTCTGGCCCTGTGTTTGGTATCATGAAGGATGGGAAAGCATTAAAAGATGGAGAAATAGCTAAATTACCAGAACCCTTACATATATTTTCTCATTTAATCTTTCCACCACTCCTTTGAGGTAGGGATTTTTTTTTGACTAATTGGCAGATGAGATAACCAAGCCTCAGAGTAGTTAGAACAATCTATGTATGGTCTTATAACCACCAAGAGGTTGAGCCAGGAGTTTTACCCGGGTTAGTTCCAAGCCCAATGCACTTTGCTGCTTCCAGGAATATGATTTTAGTCTTGGATTTTGTTTTGCCTCCACTCTGATCTCCAGCTTTGTTTCTTTCCAGTC
>JAQZBX010110662.1:0-10354 GCA_029593785.1 Cabassous unicinctus
GGCCAGCATTCCTGCATGGGCCAGCATTCCGTGTGGGCCTGCTCTCCACTAGGGCAAGCTTGCTGTGTGGACCAGCTTGCCTTTCACGAGAAGGCCCCGGGATTCGAACCCTGGACCTCCTATATGGTAGACAGGATCCCAGTCACTTGCCCACATCTGTTTCTCTCATTCTTCTTTTTGAAGACATTTTTGGCTATTTGGGTCCCCTTACCCTTCCAAATAAATTTGATTATTGGCTTTTCAATTTCTGCAAAAAAAGGCTGTTGGGATATTTATTGGGATTGCATTGAATCTGTAAATCAGTTTGAGTAGATTGACATATTAACAATATTTAGTCTTCCAATCCTTGAACTGGAATGTCCTTCCATTTATTTAAGTCTTCCTTGGTTTCTTTGCCTAGCCTAATTGCTCTAGCTAGAACTTCTAGCACAATATTGAATAATAATGGTGACAGTGGGCATCCTTGTCTTGTTCCTGATCTCAGTAGGAAAGCTTTCAGCCCATCACCATTGAATACAATGCTAGCTGTAGGTTTTTCATATATGCACTTTGCCACATTGAGAAAGTTCCCTTCTATTTCTATCTTTTGGAGTGTTTTTATCAAGAAAGGGTGCTGTATTTTGTCAAATGCCTTTTCTGCATCAATAGGGAGGATCATATGATTTTTCTTCTTCAATTTATCAATGTGATTTATTACACTAATTGATTTTCTTGTGTTGAACTACCCTTGCAACCTGGGATAAAACCCACTTGATCGTGGTGTATAATTCTTTTAATGTGCTTATGGATTCTGTTTGCAAGTATTTTTGTTGGAGATTTTTGCATCTATATTCACTAGAGATATTGGACTGTAATTTTCTTTTCTCATTTGCTGCAAAATGGACCAGATCAATGTGACAGTGGTTCCTGCCTGGAGGCTAAGAGCCTCGTAATTCAAACATTTTCAGAGGCAGTTCTCCAACCTTTGCTGGCAGCCCACTCCCTTTTCCCAGGTAGGAAGTAATTCCACTCCCCTCTGTATCCTCCACAACCAGTTGGTCAGTAGGGAGGGAGATTGAGAGGGTGGATCTCTTTTGTCCCTTGCATGCTCCCAAGGCAAACAATGGCACAGCCCAACCCTGCCTGGAAGAGCTCATGGGACACAGCGGACCAAATCTGTGGGTCAAAAGCTGAGTCAGCCTTAGTCTGTGCCCCTCTTTCTCCCCTTTCCTGTGGAGGTAGATCCCTGGGGTCCCCTTTGTCTGTAGCCATGAGCCCTGAGGCCTGATCAAAAGTGTCTATTAGTGTAGGACAGGGTGCCAGCATTTGCAGCTGCAGCTTTTAACGCACAGTTTTGCCTTCACAATTCTTTTCCTTTGCCCCAATCTCTCCTGGGTGGTGTCCAGCCTTCCACCTTGTCCTAAAGCCTAGAAGATTTTTTTCTAGGCTGTTTTTGCCTGTCCTCTAGCTATTTTTCTGGGAGAGAAGAGGGTCCTGTTCTTTCTAGTCCATCGTCTTCCCAGAAGTCCCTCAAAGTCAATTTTAATCTTGCCTCACAGAACCAGTCACAGAGAGCCTCCAAGGTCTGTGGATTGTCTCTTTGCTTTCATTTTATTTGTTTCTTTTGATTTGAAGAAGTATCAACATTATTATTTCTAGCTGAATGTCTCCTAAAAATAGTTCCCATGTACTGAATGCCTCCTCTGTCAGAAACAGTGCTAGGACTTTATACAAATTACCTCAGATGCTCATGAAAATCTTAGAAAATGGATATTATCTTCGTTTTACAAATGAGAAATCGGAAGCTCTGAAAGATTAATTCAAATACTCAAGGTCAGATAGAGCCAGGTCTTGTACCTAAGTCTTTCTGAAACTGTAGACCATACTACTTCAACTCCATCAAGCTACTTCTATTCTATCATGCTGCCTTCCTAATGCCGAGTCTCCTAACTGATCTAACTCATTTGTTTCTTACTTATTTTCTCTATCCTGTGCAACACTTTCAAATTCATCTTTGTAAAACACTCTCCAAAAATTTTAACAAGCTTTCCTTTGTCCAAACAGTAAATTCTAAACTCTTTAATTCAGCATTTAAAGCCTGTGTAATCTGGCCATAATCTTTCAATTTTACTTGCTGTTCCCATATTCCCATACATAGAATCATTTCAGCCAGGTAGCTTTATTCAAAACAAACTAAATCTCAGCTCTGGGCCATAGGTCATGCTTTTTCCCACATCTATGCCACAAAGGGCCAGAAATTCCTTTGGTCTTCCCTTTTCATTCCACCCAGCAAACAATTTGGTTATTACTCTCTTCTTCCTACTTTTTTGAATTTTCCAAATTTTCTTTAACATGCAGGTACTTTTATTTTAAACTTGGTAGAAGAGTTGAATTAATCATATCATTCAGATTATGGCACATCACTGGTTTGTGCCAGCCCCTCTTTTAGTTTTCCCTTCTCCCCCACCAACCCCAGTTCCCAACCCTCTAGTACGTAGTTCCTTCTCTAATGGGTTTCATATTTGTCCTTGAATTTTCATATGCTTTTATAAGAAATCATTATTTTTTGTGTATTACTGAACAAAAATGATATTGTACTATAGATCTCATTCTTTTTTTTTTCTTTCACTACATTTTTAAAATCTATTCCTTTTACTGTGAGTACAACTCTTGTTTGACTTCAATGTGTGGTTTGTGCTTTGAGGGTCTTGTTTTAAAACTCAGTCTGCATTTCAAGATCACGATAGTCTACATTTGCTCCTATGTCTTTCATAGTACATTCTTTTCCCAGAATATCACACGTATGTCTTTATTCTCTCCAGAATACATCTTTGTATATGGTATAAGGTGAAGTTCTAACCTAATTTTTCTCCAAATAGTGAGCTAATTTTTCTCTATAATTCCTTCCCCATTGATTTTTTTTCCCTACAACGTTTTAAAATTGGACTAAACTTACTACTTACAAACAAAAACCAACAAAATAAATCTCAATCTATCATTTATACACAATTTCTTTACAAGACCTACTAATAACCTCCATAGAGGACCACCTGATACAGCTTTGCATTTTCACCTGTCCTAGGAATAGAGTCCCTCAGGGAGATTTTCCAATATCATGGTATTATTTAGGAAAGGGAAAAGAGTACTTGGTAGTTGTTTTTGATGTAAGTTAGAATCCCTGTAAATTTTAATCACTTTGAAAATAGGGATGACCTGATTGAGGGTCAAAGGTTTATAGACAAAAATATTTTATTCCAGTTAGCCCAGACCACCATTGCATTTCTATTTTTTAAAAATAATTTTTTGTTAGAGTTGTAGGTTTACAGAAATATCATGCATAAAATATATAAAATACATAATTCCCATGTACCAGCCTGTATTAACATCTTGCATTAGTGTGGTACATTTGATATAATGCATGAAAGAACATTTTTATAATAGTACTATTAAAAACTATAGTCACTGTGTTGTACAGTCCTGTTTTTTCTTTTGATTTTTATTCTAGTAACATATATATGATGTAATATTTCCCCTTTTAAACACATTCACATATATAATTCAGTGCTTTTATTTACATTCCCAATCTTCTGCTACTATTACCACCAACTGTTACCAAAACTTTCCAATCAACCCAAATAGAAATTCTGTACAATTTAAGCATTAACTCCCCACTCCCTACCCCAAACCCAGCCCCTGATAACCTATATTCTCATTCTGACTCTATGAGTTTGCTTACTTGAATTATTTCATATCAGTGAGCTAAAATATTATTTGTCCTTTTGTTCTGGCTTGTTTCATTCAACATGATGTTTTCAAGGTTCATTCATGTTGTCACATTAATCAGAACTTCATACCTTTTAAATGCTGATTGATATTCCATTGTATGTGTATACCAGTTTTGTTTATCCGTTCATCAGTTGATGGACAGTTGTGTAGCTTCCGTCTTTTGCAAT
This sequence comes from Cabassous unicinctus, assembly GCA_029593785.1. Classification (NCBI taxonomy): domain Eukaryota; kingdom Metazoa; phylum Chordata; class Mammalia; order Cingulata; family Chlamyphoridae; genus Cabassous; species Cabassous unicinctus. Next base: position 3,933 of record JAQZBX010110662.1, read on the forward strand.
TGTGAATAATACTGCTATGAACATCCGTGTGCAAATATGTGTTCGAGTCACTGCTTTCACTTCTTCAAAGTATATACCATTAGTGGGATTGCTAGGTCATATAATAATTCTATGCTTAGCTTCCTGGGGAACTGCCAAGCTGTCTTCTACAACGGCTGCGCCATTTTGCATTCCCAGCACAATGAATGAGTGTGCCTATTTCTTTGCATCCTCTCCAAAACTTGTAATTTTCTGGTTATTTTTTTTTAAGTATCATTCTAGTGCATGTGAAATGAGGTATCTCATTGAGGTTTTGATTTGCATTTCCTAATAGCAAATGATGTTAAGCATCTTTTCATGTGCTTTTTTTTTTTTTCATGTGCCCATTTTTAAATTGGGTTGTTTGTCTTTTTATTGTTGCATTGTATGATTTCTTTATGTATTCTGGATATTAAACCCTAATTGGATATGTGGTTTCCAAATATTTTCTCCCATTAAGTAGGTTGATAAAGTCCTTTGATGCATAAAAAAAAAGTTTTAAATTTTGATGAGGTTCCCACTTAGCTATTTTTTTCTTTTGTTGCTTGTGCTTTGGGTGAAAAGTCTAAGAAACCATTGCTTAACACAAGATCCTGAAGATGTTTCCCTGCATTTTCTTCTAGGAGTTTTATAGTCCTAGTTCCTATATTTAGGTCTTTGATCCATTTTGAGTTAATTTTCATATATGGTGTCCTCTTTCATTCTTTTGCATATGAATATTCAGTTCTCCCAGCACCATTTGTTGAAGAAACGATTCCTTCCCAATTCAGTGGTCTATACCCCCTTGTCAAAAATCAATTGACCATAGATGTGAGGGTTTATTTCTACACTCTCAATTGGATTCCATTGGTCTATATATCTATTCTTGTGCCCATACCATGCTGTTTTAACCACTGTAGCTTTGTAATAAGTTTTAAAGTCAAGAAGTGTGACTCCTCCAACTTTGTTCTTCTTTTCCCTACATAGTTTTAGCTATTTTGGGCCCCTTACCTTTCCAAATAAATATGATGATTGGCTTTTAAATTTCTGCAAAGTAGGCTATGGAAATATTGATTGGGTTTGCACTGAATCTGTAAATCATTTTGGGTAGAATTGATATCTTAACAATATTTCCTCTTCCAATATTTCAGCATGGAATGTCCTTCCATTTATTTAGATCTTATTTGGTTTCATTTAGCAACGTTTTATAGTTTTCCTTGTATAAGTCTTTTACATACTTGGTTAAATTTTTTCCTCATTATTTGATTCTTTTATTTGCTATTATAAATGATTTTTTTTTTCTCGATTTCCTCCTCAGACTGCTCATTACTAGCATATAGAAACACTCCTGATTTCTGCGTTTTGATCTTGTATCCTGCTACTTTGCTGAATTCGTTTCTTAGCTCTAGTAGCTTTGTTGTAGGTTTTTTGGGACTTTATTTAGGATCATGTCATCTGCAAATAGTGCAAATTTTACATCTTCCTTTCCAATGTGGATGCCTATTATTTCTTTTTCTTGCCAATTGCTCCTGCTAGAACTTCCAGTGCAATGTTGAATAACAGTAGTGACAGTGGGAATCCTTGTCCTGTTCCAGATCTTAGAGAGAAAGCTTTCAGTCTTTCATCATTGAGAATGATATTAGCAGTGAGTTTTTCATATGTGCCCTATATGATGTTGAGGACATTTCCTTTTATTCCTATTTTCCTAAGTGCTTTTACTAAGAAAGGAGGCTGGATTTTGTCAAATGCCTTTTATGTGTCAATTGAGATGATCATGTGTTTTTTTTTCCTTTCATTTTGTTAATGTGGTATATTACATTAATTGATTTTCTTATGTTGAACCCACCCTGGCATACCTGGGTTAAATCCCACTTGATCATGTTTAATTCTTTTAATGTGCTATTGGATTCGATTTGCTAGTATTTTGTTGAGGATTTTTGCATCTATATTCATAAGAGGAATTGGTCTGCAATTTTCTTTCTTGTATTTTTATCTGACTTTTTTTATTAGAGTGATGTTGGCCTCATAGAATGTGTTAGGGAGTGTTCCATCCTCTTCAATTTTGGGGGGAGTGTTTGAGCATGGTTGGCATTAATTCTTCTTGAAATGTTTGTTAAAATTCACCTATAAAGCCATCTTTGTTGGGCTTTTCTTTGTTGGGAGGTTTTTGATGGCTGATTCAATTTCTTTACTTGTAATTGGTCTGTTGAGATGTTCTGTTTCTTCTAGAGTCAGTGTGTGGGTTGTTTGTGTGTTTCTAGGAATTTGTCCATTTCATATTGGTTATGTAATTTGTTGGAGTATTAGACAGGTGTTTATAGTATCCTCTTATGTCCCTTTTTATTTGTGTGGGGGCAGTAGTAATGTCCCCACTCACATTTCCGATTTTATTTTATTTTTTTAATCCAGATTTTTAAAAAATTTTCTATTTTTTTTTTTTTTAATTTAAAATCCCTCCCCCAGATGGTTCCCTTGTCTGTTCATTGTTTTTGCCTGTTGTTTTTGCTCATTGTTTGTACTCATTGTCTGTTTGTTTTTTCTTTAGGAGGCCCTGGGAACCAAACCTGGGATCTCCCATGTGGGAGGCGGGCACACAATTGCTTGAGCCACATCCGCTCCCATCTGATTTTATTTGCGTCTTCTCTATTTTCTTCTTTGTCAGTCTAGCTAAAAGTTTGAAAAATTTATTGATCTTTTCAAAAAACCAACTTTTGGTTTTGTTAATGCCCATTTTTTAAAAAATTCTCTATTTCATGTATTTCTGCTCTAATCTTTGTTATTTCTTTCCTTCTGCATGCTTTGGGATTAGTTTGCTGTTCTTTTTCTAGTTCCTTCGGATGCGCAGTTAGGTCTTTGATTATAGCTCTTTCTTCATTTTTAATGTAACCATTTAGGGCTATAAATTTCCCTCTCAGCACTGCCTTTGCTGCATCCCATAGGTTTTTTGTGTTTTTTTTAAGATTTATTTTATGTATTTATCCCCCCCCTCATTGTTTGTACTTGCTGTCTGCTCTCTGTGTCTGTTTGTTGTGTGCTCGTCTTTTTTTTTTTTTTTTTAGGAGGCACCAGGAACCAAACCTGAAATCTCTCATGTGGGAGTGAGGCACCCAATGGCTTGAGCCACCTCCGCTACCTCCCATAGGTTTTGATGTATTGTGTTCTTGTTTTCATTTGTCTTGAGATATTTACTGATTTCCCCTGTAATTTCTTCTTTGACCCATTGATTGTTTAAAGTCTATAATTTAACATCCATATATGGGTGGATTTTCCAGTTTTCTGCCTGTTATTGATTTCCAGTTTCATTCCATTGTGGTTAGAGAAGATACTTTGTATACTTTCAGTCTTCTTAAATTTATTGAGACTTGCTTTGTGATGCAACATGTGGTCTATCCTGGAGAATGATCCATGTGAATGTGAGAAGAATGTATATCCTGCTGTTTGGGGATACATTGTTCCATATATGTCTGTTAGGGCTAGTTCATTTGTCATTATTATTCACATTTCCTTATTGATCTTCTGTCTAGATGTTATATCTATCGATGACAGTGGTATTTTGAAGTCTCCAACTATTATTGTAAAGGTGTCTATTTCTCCCTTCAGTTTTGCCAGTATTTGTCTCATGTATGCACCGTGGTTAAGTGCATAAAATTTCTTTTCTTGTCTAATGTTTTATTTTAACAGCATGTAATGTTTCATGTTTTTCTTTTTTCAATATAATCAACTTTATTTTTTAAAGAGGTTTTAGATTAGAGAAAAGTTACATCTAAAGTATAAGGGATTCCCATATACCCCCCTCCCTCCCCTTCCCACATCTTCCCCTGTTAATAACATCTTACAATAGTGTGGTACATTTGTTACAATTGATGAACAAATACTGAAGCACTGCTACTAACCAAGGTCTATAGTTTACATTGGGATTTACACCTAATTCTAGTGTGCCAAAAATGCCCTATGTCCCACCTATTCTTTTCCTCTCCTCCCCTCAGAACCTCTGGTAAGCACTATCTTTATATAAATGTTACAAGTTCTTCCATTACTACACTATTAATAAGTTTACTTTATCCATGGTTGCATTCCCTTCTTATGTGTGTTCATTTCTCAACTTTTAGGATTTGGGGATGGTGATGCCCACTCTTCTTCAGATTGAGGCTTAGATCTTATGGGCCAGATGGAAGGAACTGTTTTTTTCACAGTCGTAGATACTCTTTTTTGGGGGGAGGGAAGGGGGTTGTCCATCACCATCATTTTATTAGTTGTACAGGGCAAGTCCAATGAACTGGAGAGTAGGCATTGGCTGGAACTCTCCTGAGATTTAGGGTTCAACTGGCTTAGGAACAGACCAAAGATTTAAGTCTCTGACACATATATTTAATGGGTATAGTGCTAATTATAGGTTCAAATAAAAAGAGTGGAAGAATAATGTGTAGGGAAATTATAAATGAATCTAACTGTGTTATATTGGGGAAACAGGTTGTCATGTTTTCCAAAGTAAGGCCCACCGACAAAGTGTAGATTTTAAGGAGTTGTGTGCTTTGCCTATAGTGTCTGGGTGGCTCTAGAGCCCTCAGGAGCTCCCCTATTTCATACTTTGTTCACAGTGGAAGCTAGTGAGATTTGCCTGAGACATGTATAGATGTAAACTCTGGAATGACCTCCCGATCATTTTGAAATCTCTTAGCTATAAAAATTCTTTTGTATTTGATGTTTACCCCTCTTGGTCAAAGTCTTTTTCCAAATGCATCACTGGTTGGTGCTTGGTATTAATCCCTTGGTGCCAGGGAGGCTTATCCCCCGGGGTCATGTCCCACGCCAGGGTAGGGGCTGGGGGGAAGGTAGTACGTTTATTTGCTGAGTTTGGCTTAGAGAGAGGCCACATTTAAGTAACAAAGAGGTTTTCTGGAGGTAACTCTTAGGCAATAGTTATTATTAGGCTAAGTTTCTATTTTAAAAGAATAAGCTTCACAGTCATATGCATTAATATTGAGGGCTTGACATACTGGTCTGTTTCTTTTATTAAGCACTGTCTATGTACTCAAGAGATTCTCACCCCTCTAGTTGATAATGTAGCAGGACTCCCCAGAATGGGAGTTTAATATTTTGTTATTGTGTGGGTCTCCACCCACTGAGATAATACCTTATGACAAGATGAACATATTCATATTCCATAGAAAAATGCCCCAGGTACACCCTTTCTCATACATCCCCCCACCACCAACACTCTGCACCAGTGATCCTCCTGTGCCAAAAGAACATTCCCACAATTGTATTTTCAACCACAGACCTACAGATCTCCAGAGTTCACCTGTTCCTTCCTCCAGCCCTCCCCCAGTTCCATGGATAGCCCAACCCACCCCCCCAACCCTGCTCAACCTCACACTCCAGCACCGTTGACCCTACTCACATCACTTCACCACCGTCACTCTCATCTACTACCAAACCACCCTCTTCCACCTTACCATAGGTTCTGCCCAGATTAAGTATCGTCTCACCACTTTCTACTCCCTTTCTATCTCCTGGTAACCTATCTTCCAGACTCTATTTCTGTGAGTCTGCTCAATATCCTTAAGTCATATCAGTGAGTCATGCAATATTTGTCCTTTAGTGACTGGCGTACTTCACTCAATGTAAGGTCTTCGAGATTCATCCACTGTATGTATAGAACACGTTTTGCTTATTCATTCATCTGTTGATGGACACTTCGGTTACTTCCAACTTTTGGCAATCATGAATAATGCCGCTATGAACACTGTTGTGCATATATCTGTTCATGTCCTTGCTTTCAGTTCTTCTGGGTATATACCTAATAGTGGAATTGCCAGATCAGTTGGCAATTCAATAGTTAGCATCCTGAGGAACTGCCAAACTGTCCTCCACAATGGCTGCAACATTCTACATTCCCACCAGTAGTGGATGAGGGTTCCCAATCCTCCACATCCTCTCCAACACTTGTAGTTTTCTGTTTTTTCAATAGCAGCCAGTCTAATAGGTATAAGATGATATCTCATTGTAGTTTTGATTTGCATTTCCCTAATAGCTAGTGATGTTGAGCATCTTTTCATGTGCTTTTTAGCCATTTATATTTCTTTTTTGGAGAAGTGTCTATTCAAATCTCTTGCTCATTGTTTAAATGGGTTGTCTTTTTATTTTTGAGATGTAGGATTTCTTTATATATGCTGGATATTAGACCCCTATCAGATAGATGGTTACCAAATATTTTCTCCCATTGAGTAGGCTGCCTTTTCACTTTCCTGGCAAACTCCTTTGAGGTGCAAAATTTTTTAATTTTGAGGAGGTCCCATTTATCTATTTTTTCTTTTGTTGCTTGTGCTTTGGGTGTAAAGTTTACAAAACCATTTCCTACTACAAGATCTTGTAGATGCTTCCCTACATTATCTTCCAGGATTTTATGGTCTTGGCTCTTATCT
>JAQZBX010110663.1:0-10355 GCA_029593785.1 Cabassous unicinctus
CATGAAACCAATTCCCCCTACTAGATTCTCGCTTTTAAATACTGAAGAAGTTTCCATTTTCCTGTTGGATATAATTCTTGGGGTGATTTTAAGAAACAGAATCTCAAGATCAAATTTTAGGGTACTCCTGTTTAAGCATGAATATAGTAATGATTTCCTTGTAAACAGAAATAATATGTGGCATGCAGTGGCAACATAATCACTTAAATTATCACCCAAAGTTTGCTTGCAACAATGTGCCAGTTAAAGACAAGTCTTTGGGAAATCAAACAGCTCCTGAATTCAACTGGTATAAGTTTTTAGGTGGCCTGCAGCTTCTAAAGTTGCTGGAAAGCTTATGGAAAGGAAATGATAAGCTCAGGCACAGGTACAGAATGGTTGAGCTTCTTTGGTGTTGTTAAAAGAATCTCCTATTTCTAGTAGCCACAAGGGTAGACATGGCTGAAGATTAGGCCCCAAATCTAGTTGTTCATGTTGCAGAATTATAACATAAGATGAACACAAAACTGAGCTACATTTCATATTTTAAGTTTAGGGTATTCATTGAGCCTGGGAATGAGGACATTTGGATGGTCCCCTTTTTCCTGTAGAAGTAGTCCATCTTTCCCTGTCTGAGGAAACTAGCCTTCCCTTGCTTAAAGTCTCTGTAATAATCTTGCCTTACACAGTTTTCTTGCAAGGGAGTGCTATTCTCCTCAAGACCCACTTCTACAAATTCTGATTGCCTCTGGACCCATAAATGGAATAAAATCCATTGTGCCCTAAGAGGATAACTGTAAGTTCTGTTTTGGGAAGAGATATCTAATACACCAAAGGAAATGTAAGATCTTGCTAATTCATATGAGCAGGAACATGGAGAATAGCTTGTAAGTGCATTCTAAGGGTGCTAGACTAAAGAGAACAGAAAATAACATTAGGTGAGGCTGAATTTATCAATAAGGGTTCACTTACTCAAGATTCCAGACTTAATGTTCTCATTCAAATAGTTGGAAACAGTTCCAACAGTTTCCTTGATTGCTCAACCTGCCTTTGGATTCAACTGCCTACATTCAATTACATGAAGATGCCAAAATTTTCCTCATATAGTGAGCGTTGCATATTTCTATCAGCACCACTCTCCACTTAGAAAATGCATCATTTATCATCATGGTATCACACACAACATTCTGAAGAAATAGCATGTTTTACAGTGAAGAAAGTGCAGGAATGGCTTCACACCCATAGAATTCACTAGCCTTACCATATGCCCCATTTGCCCAAAGAGGCAGTCCTGATCAGCTTGTTGCAGACTCGGTTACACTGCCAGATAGGAGACAACAACTTGTGAGGTTAGGATACTGCCCTATAGGAAGCGATATATGGTGTTTCTCTCTGCCATAGCCAGAACACATGGGTCTGGGAACCAAGGGGTGAAGACTGGCCCCATTCACTATTATCTCACTCTCAGAGATTTACTTCTGTCCCTGCAATCTTGGAGTTGTTGCCAAGGAAGGACTGCTTCCAGATGAAGCAGTGAAGGTGCTGACGTGGAAGGTGAGACTGCCATCTAGATATTTGGACTTCCTTGTGTCACTGGACCAGCAGACAGAGAGAGAGACTGATTTCAATTATCAAGGGGGAACTGAGCTGCTATTATACATTGGGGGCAAAGATGGCCATCACTAGAATCCAGGAGATAATCTGAGATTCCCCTTAGTACTTCCAAGTAAATTTCCAAGAAGAATACAGCAGTCCAATAAAAGTACCATTGCTGAAAACTCAGGAGCCTCTGAGAACTGTGATTTCAGTGACCCCTCCATCCACCCAGTTCAAGAACCACACCCAGGTGGAAGGCTGGCTAATGGCAAAGTGATGGGAAATGGGTGGTGGAAGGAGTAAGTGATAAATGTCTATTGTGGTCTCATGATCAGATACAGAAAGGCTGACTCTAGCAACTATGAATATTTTAATGTTTATATTATTCAATTCTTTTCTTTCTCTTTTCCTCTTTTCTTATTTTTTATGATAAGTGTTAGTGGTGTTTAACTTGACAATTAAGTTCATAGGTCACCAGACCATTAAAACCACATCTAGACTCCTGGGAAGGATCGTATCAGCTGGAAATCTTGCGATTGAGATGGATATGACAGTTTCCGGGACTTTGGATCTCCTCTTGTTGGAAGAGGGTGAAAACGTTTTGTTTTGTATGACAGTTGCCTCATGTCAGGCAGATGAGAATGGATGTCAAGTTGCAAATGGGGTCTACTGTTCAGGTCAACTGTCTATCTGTTCTTGTATCTGTTTTCTGCCCTTCTTCTGCTCTATTCTGTACTTCAGGAAACCACATTTCCCAGGCTTTCTTTCCCCCTGGCTTCCATGTAGATACGATCAGTGGGAGGTGATGGGAGAAGATTGGAGGGGCAGAAGCCAGAGTATTTCTCCCCTGCCCCTGCTTTCCATGGCATCTCTAGTAAGGGCTGCAATTCCTCCATGGCTTCAGCATCCATCAGACAGACCCTCCATGGTTTCTGCTCACATGGGGTGACCCCAACATGGTGTGACCCCAGCCCTTCGGCTCTGATAATATTGTCTCCCCAGTTTGTCTCTCCAATGTAGGGGTGATAGTGGCTTTCACTTTTGCAATCAATTCCCTGTTTTAAATCTCTTCTGTTTTAAATATTTAGAGGTCTTTCTATTTTTCTGGTTGCAACTTGAATAGGCCACATATTGTTCTACAACCTGCTCTTTAACCCTGCAATGTATCAGGGACCTCCTTTCATTTCAGAAAAACTGATCTAACATTCTTTTTTATTGAGAGATAATTCATATGACAAAAGCTCACCCTGTTAAAGTATGCAATTCAGTGATTTTTATTATATTATTCAGAAAGTTGTACAACCGGGAAGCGGGTGTGGTGCAATGGATAGAGCACCCATTTACCATATGAGAGGCCCCGGGTTCGCTTCCCGGCGCCTCCTTGTGAGGGCAGGCTGGCTCGAGCAGCGCTGTGGGCTGATGCGGCAAGACCTCACAGCAAGGGGGAGATAAGAAGACATACAGCAAATGGACACAGCAGCACAAGCAGCAAGAGGGGGGATAAATAAATCTTTAAAAAAAAAAAAAAAAGGAAAGTTGTACAACCATTGCCATTATGTAATCCCAAAATATTTTCATCACTCCCAAAAGAAATCCTGTACCCATTAGCAGTGATTCCCCATTCCCCCTTTCCCCAACCCCTGGAAACTAACAATCTACTTTCTGTCTATAGATTTGTCTCCTCTGGATATTTCATATAAATGGAATCATAGAATACATGGCCTTTTGTGTCTGGCTTCTTTCACTTATCATGTTTTCAATGTTCATCCATGTTGTAACATCTATCAGCACTTCATTTCTTTTTAAGGCTGAATAATATTCTATTTTATAGATAGACTATATTTTGTTCATTCATTCATTAGTTGATGGGCATTTGGGTTTTTTCCACTTCTTGGCTATTATGAATAATGTAGCATATGTGTGGACATATGATTTCAATTCTCTTGGATATATACCTAGAAGTGGAATTGCTGGGTCACATGGTAACACTATATTTAACTTTTTGAGGAACTGCCCCCTGTTTTCTAAAGTGGCTATATCATTTTACATTTTGTACTTATTCTTTTTTTTAATAGCTGCACAAAATTCCATAATGTGGTAATATGAATATTCTATAATTAATTTAACACTTCTCTATTGAAATACATTTAGGTTTTCTCCATTGTCTTCATGACTACATTTAATCATGATCATTCGTGAACACATATCTTTATGCACCTCCATTGATGTGTCTGTAAAAGGGATTCTTGGAAGTAAAATTGCTATGTCAAAGAATATTTAAATTTTTGCTTTTAAATGTGCCAAAGTGCCCCCCAACAGGTTGTTATGAATTTATACTCACACAACAGTATATGAGACAGCCAATTTTTCCAAATTCCTGTTAATAAGGATATGTTTTAGTTTTTATCAATCTGGCAGGGAAAAACTTTGTCTCCTTGTTTTAATTGAATGTCTTTTCAAGGACTCATTGTCTTTTCAAGGGCTCATACTTATTACCCAAACATAAATAGCTAGATGAGCTGATTTCTAAAATCCTTTGAAGCTGTAAGATTTGTCTCATGTAATTTATGTTTTGGCAAGAAATGATGGTTACGACAATGCTGGCTGAAGCCAAAAGTGGCTCTACAGAGCATGTGATAATTCAATCATCGTGATTTCATAGGTACTTGCATGGGTCCTCTTGTTCACCAAATTCTCTCACAGGATGCCCACTAACAGAGCCACAACTCCATAGATTTAGCCTAGAAAACAAAATGTCTATGCCTCTAGGAGAGATGATACTAGATTAGTACAACTAAGGAGATGAGAACAGGGTTTGACTGAAATTGGGGAACTTATATCTAAGAGGGCAAAGAGCATAGAAAAGAGAACTTGGGAGATATAAGAACAAAATTGACTTATTACTCATTTTTACCTGGAACCAACTGTTTCCTGGAGGGGAGATTGTATTGGAATGAAATGGGCCTTCATTTAGGAGATTCAGGAGATTTAGGTTCGAGTCCTGACTCAGACATTCATGGGTCTTGTGTCATTTTCATGCCTCACTTTCTAGTCTGTTAACTGATAATATTCCCTATTTTACCAAATTATGATTAGGTTTAGATAAGAAAACAGGAGAAAACACAATGAAAAAATATGAGGTTTTACCTATCCAGTAGTTACAACTGCAGAGAGACAGCATAACCTGGCCAGCAGTCCAAAGGGAAGTGCCTCACAACTTTACTCCTCCACTCGGCCAGAACCCCAAAAGTACTCTTTTTAGAAACACACAGACTACTAGAATCACACTCCATCCATGCTTCCCCATTCCAGAAGTCAGCATAACTTGGCTCTGGTACCCATGTTAGGACTTTCTTCAGTCTCCTAAAAAGATAAAGAGAGTAATTTAAGGACCCAGAAGGGCTTTGTGTATGTTTCATTTATTTCCAAAGTCATCTTATTCTGCTATATTTTCCTCTGTTGTTTCAATTATTTCCCAAACTCCTCTGCATTTCCTTGTGCGTCAAATTGAGTGGAGGCTAAACTTGATACACAGCTTGTGGGCTGGTCCTCGAGGTGTGGCAGAGAAAGTTAGCCATCCACCAAGAATGCATGCTTTCCAATCCATAAGAAAGAATCATAATGGAAGCATCTAGGGATTACATTTCCCTAGATGTGGCTATGTGATGAGTTAGAATCCTGGATGTCATTTCCTGACTAGGACTTTATAGAAGTGGGGGAACTTCCTTCACATTTTTTTTGCCTTCTGCTAGCTGGATGAAGATGATGATAAGGCCTTAGAGAATGGCTGAACCATGAGATGAAAGAAACCTAGGTCCCTGGATCACCACATTGAGGAAACCTCAATTACTTAAGGAATCATGAATACTTGCTTTATTACATAAGCTGGAAATAAAATTCTATTATTTAATTTTGAGGTTTATTTGTTTTAGCAGCTAGTGTTACTTTAATACATCCTGCCTGAAAACGTTTCACCAACATGACCATTTTAATAAACTAGGTAATAGCAAACCTCATGACACTCCCAATAACCATCTTCATTACAACCCAGAAGTATCTTCAAACAGAAAGCTCATTAAATCACCCTCATGTCATAGAACAGTTTGATTCTGTTGTATCCATCAGTTCTTGGCTTGTGCTTTTAAAATCTCCAAAGCATGAAAAACAGATGTTTAACAAGAAAAAGTTAATCAAGAAATATTCTGGGCATGTATGTTCCTGAAAATTATTAGAAAGTATGAAAGAAACAGAAATATCCTAAATTCAGATAAATTCTTCTCAAGGAACTTACAATTTAAATGGAAAGGCAAGATGCTTACATAAATAACTGCTACAAGATTGCATATCTGGGTGGTACCAGGAATGGGTGTTTTACAACTTTTAAAGAGGTTGAGACCATTTTTTTTTCAGGAGCTTCATGGAGGAAATGGGATTTGAGCTGTGTCTTAAAAGTTGGGTGGAATTAAGTGGTGGAGTCATGTACAGAGCTCAAGAGAAGTTAAACTGGCAAGTTAAATTTTTGTTAGATTCTAGTCATCTAGAAAGTCTTGAATGTCAGGTCAAGGAAGCTGGACATCATTATAAAGGCAATAAGAAGCTGGTGATTTTCAGTCCACCTTACATTCTAGAATTTTAGAATCACATTTGTGACTTACCCATAGCAAAAGCCCTGGCAGTTGTCTGTTCTTCTTTTCAGAGATATACTCAAAGTCTCCCTTCTTTTCCTGTGGCCTATTTTCATGGCTCCCAAATTTCAGTTATTCAAATGCCACCTTCACATTTTATTCCATACCTGTGTAATACTCATACACTTGTTGTTTAATATTTTTCTTTGTCTCCTTTGAAGTAAAATATTTCTGTGACATTACAGGATAGATATACATGCTGGATAATTTTTTTCTAATACAAAGTTAAGCAAATGCATAACTATTAAAAGTTTAAAGGTGTTCTTCTGTTTACCATCAATTCCCTCTAGGGGTTTACAGATCATGCTAGGAAAAACATGGTCTTACTCTGATCCATCACATACTTCTTCTCTCCTGGGTTCCCAACTCACTCGTCTTTCCACTTTCACTCTCCCATCTTGTTTTGTTCATTTTTGGACTCAGTAAATGATGAGTAAATACTGTTGCTGTCACCACAAACAATCCTAAAATTGTAGTGGTTTAACAAAACAAAAGTTTATTTCTTGTTCACAAAACAAGTGGGACAGCCCTCCTTCATCATGTAGCTAAACCATCTGGAACACAAGGCCTCCAGGGTCACCATGGTAGGGAAAGAGAGAAGAGCTAGAAATCACATGAGATTCCTGAATGGCCAAGGCTGCAAGGAACCTCGGTCACTTCTGCCCACTTCCTATTGGCCATGTGGCCACAACCCAACTGCTAGGGAGGCTGAGAAATACAGCAGAGCCCACAGATAATAGTGAGCACTAAGGATCTCTGGTAGCCTAAGTACCGCTGACCTAGAAATCCTCTGGGTCATTGATCTAAAAACTGCCCCCAGGACAGGGCTGGGTGTTTCAGAATTAAAAGACCAGATGCATCTGCTGATATGGGTAAGTATTTTGTGAAAATGGTCGCTAAGGAATTCAAGCAGTGAAGCCTAGCATCCGTTCTCTCTATCTCTTCCTCATTATTGTTAAAAGCAAATAGACTTTTATGGTATTTATCCATTTTCACTATACTGATAGCCCCCCTCAATCTCTAGATTGGAGTTTGAAAATAGAAGCTGTATCAGTTTCCTATTGCTGCTGTAACAAATCACCACAAACTTAGTGGCTTAAAACAACCCAAAATTATTTTCTTACAGTTCTGTAGTTAGGTCTGAATGGGTCTCACTGGGCTAAATTCAAGATATCAGCAGTGCTATGCTTTTTTCTGGAGGGTCTGGAGAGAATCTGTTTCCTTGCCCTTTCCAGCTTCTAGAGGCCACCCATATTCCTTGGCTTGTGGCCCTTCCTCCATCTTGAAAACGAGCAATGTCAGGCTGAGTTTTTCTCACAATGCATCTCTCTGATACTGGTTCTTCTGCCCCCTCATCCACTATTTTTTTTTATGGCAGCCATTTTTAATCTAAATTTTAAAGAAAATGGAGAAACGTAAACATTTAGAGTATCACGTACAATATGCTCAGTGTTGTGCATGTACACATACATGCTTTTTCTTTTCTTTAAACTTTTTATTTTGACATAATTTCATACTTCCAGGACAGGTGCAAAAATGATACAAACTCCATATAGAACATACCCCTACCTCACCAGACACCCAGATTCATCAATTTAAATTTTTGCCACAATTGTATCATTTCATCTATCTATCCACCTATCTATCAGTTCATCCATCTGTCCATCCATCTATGGATGCTTTTTTTTGTGTGTGTGTGCTGCAAAAAGCTTTATTGTTTACACTTAGTTCGAGATTTGTGAGAGGGCTACAAGGTAGTGGTTAAAAAGATGCCTCGCTGGCTGCAGGGAGGAGCACAGGCAGAAGCCTGGATGCCAGGGGAATACAGAGGGGTTTCCCCAACCCCACCTCCAATGGCCTCTGGACTCCGGAGCCTCCTAGTTATGCTTGAGGGTGAGCCTTTTGAAGATATACTTGCCCAGCCCAACCTGCAGGCCAGTCTGCAGTGGTTGGTCAAGTGGTCGCCCATTTTCTTGATTAGTTTTACTTCCTCATCTAGGAAACGGTTCTCCAAGAACTCACAGTGATGGGGGTCTGTGTTGCCAGATCCCAGGGCATGCAGATCCAAAAGGGCCTGGTTCAGGCTCTTCTCCACAACCAGTGAAGCTTCCATGGCATCCAGGGTTTTACCCTCCACTCATCTTGGGATGGCTTCTGTACATTTGACAGAAACAGTTCCAGCACTTTCCACACATATTTCCCAGCAGTCTTGGGGTGGGGAGGATAGTCTGTATCTATCTATCTATCTATCACCTATCTATCTATCATTTATCTTTCTAGACATTTGAGAGTAGGTTGTGCTCCTTGAACACTTAACATAGCATGTACATTTACTTAGAACAAGTATATTCACTTATGTAACCACCTTAAGTGAAGTTATCAAGATCAAGAAATTTAGCATTGATATAAACCTTACAGTCCAATTCCAGTGCTTTCATATGTCCCAATAATGTCCTTTAAGCCTTTTCTCCTCCATTATTAGACCTAGTCAAGAACTATGTTGCATTTAATTGTCATTGTCTCTTCAGTTGCTCTTTTTTTTTAAATTGTAGAAACAGACAACATAAACTTTCCAATCCCAACTCCTCCCAAGCATACCATTCGATAGGATTAAGCACATTCACAATGTTGTGGTACCCTCATCACCACCCATTATTAGAACTTTCCCTTCACACTCAAACAGAAACCCTACACCCATTATGCATTAACTATCCATTCCCCCTGCCCACCCATCCTTGCCCCTGGTAACCTGTACTTTACTTTCTGTCTCCATGAATTTGTATATTCTCTGATATTTACTTTGTGGTTACCTTGAGGCTTAAGTTTAATATTCTAAATCTATAACAATCTCATTTGGTTTGATACCAACTTAACTTCAATAGCATACACAAACTATGTTCGTAAACTCCTCAGTCCCCCCACCTTTATGTAGTTCTTATCACAAATTATATATTTATATATTATGAGGAGAGAACCCAAACCATTGAATATTCATTTCATTTTATGTATTTGCCTTTTAGATCCTATAGGATATAAAAAGTGGAGTTAGAAACCAAAAATACGGTATTACTGGCATGTATATTTAGCCATGTTGCTATGCTTATTGGAAACCTTTATTTCTTCATGTGGCTTCAGTCTATTGTCTAATGTCCTTTCCTTTCAACCTGTAAAACTCCCTTTAGCATTCCTTATAGGACTGGTCTAGTGGTGAAGAACTCTTTTATTTATCTGGGAATGTCTTTAGTTTTTCCCTCATTTTTGAGAGACAGTTTTGCTGGATATAGAATTCTTGGTTAGTTATTTTTTCCTTCCAGCATTTTAAATTTGTGACCCAACTGCCTTCTTGCCTCCTTGGTTTCCAATGAGAAATAGGCATTTAAACTTATTGAGGCTTCCTTATTAAGTTTGCTTCCCTATTTTGGCTTTCAGAATTCTCTTTTAGCATTCAACAGTTTGATTTTAACATGTTGCAGTGTGGGCCTATTTGAGTTAAATCTATTTGGAGTTTGTTGAGCTCTTTGGATATATATAGTCACGTCTTTTATTAAATTTGGGACTTTTCAGCCATTATTTCTTTGAATATTTTCCCTGCTCCTTGTTCTCTTTCTTCTCCTTCTGGGACTCCCACAATGTGTATGCTAGTATGCTTGCTAGTATCCCACAGGTTCCTCAGGCTCTGTTCACTTTTCTTATTCTTTTTTTTTTTTTTTTTTCTCCTCTTCAGACTGTATGATTTCAATTGTCTTATCTTCAAGTTCACTGCTTCGTTCTTCTGCCAGC
The DNA here is from genome assembly GCA_029593785.1 of Cabassous unicinctus. Lineage (NCBI taxonomy): Eukaryota > Metazoa > Chordata > Mammalia > Cingulata > Chlamyphoridae > Cabassous > Cabassous unicinctus. Next base: position 10,041 of record JAQZBX010110663.1, read on the forward strand.
TACAAACTGCTATTGAACTCCTCCAGGGATTTTTTTTTTAATTGCTGTTACTGTGGCCTTGCTCTGTTTTGTTCCTTTTCATAATTTCTATCTATTTATTGATATTCTCTTTGTGCTCATCTATTGTTTTCCTAAGGTCCTTTAGTCCTTTATCCATGTTTTCCTTTAGTTCTTTGAGCATACTTAGGATCTCTTTTTTTTTTAAGCCTTTGTTATGTTCCACATCTGGTCCTCCTTGCTGATGGTGTTTAATGCTTTAATCTTCTCCTCTTTTGCCTGGGCCACTGATTTCTCTTTTTTTTTTTTTTTTTTTTT
>JAQZBX010110664.1:0-10350 GCA_029593785.1 Cabassous unicinctus
GGTGTGCAGATGTCTGTTCGTGTCACTGTTCTCAGTTCTTCTGGGTATATACCCAGTGCACTTATCTTTAAGCCAATTTGAGTACGGCTTTTTAAAGTTTTGTAAGTTAATTTGATAATATCATGCAGAGATAGGAAAATATCATACATCAAACATTAAGACACAAATAAAGAACATATAGTTTCAATTTAAAAATTTTCATCCAAGTCAGACATAAAAACACAGAAAACATAAAAATACAAAATACAAAACTCATTAGTTTATATAAAGGACCTAACGTTCTATCCTTGCCCCACTCTTATATTTTTGTCAGAACTTTGTTCTTAGCAGATGGGATACATTGAGGTTAATTCCTTAATATGAGGGCTAAGACTTTCCCATCAAAATTTGTGGAGGGGGGCAGCGGATATAGCTCAAATAGTTGAGCACCTGCTTCCCATGTGCAAGATCCCAGGTTCGATCCTGGGTACCTCCCAAAAACAAAAACAAACAAACAAACAAAAACCCAGCTCTCATTGAGGAGCAGATGTAGCTCAATGGTTGAGCACCTGCTTCCCATGTATCAATCCCCAGTACGTCCTAAAAAAAAAAAATGTATATATATATATATATATTTGTGAAGGTGACTTTTAAGATTTTCTTTGCCCTGAAGTATAATTTTAAAGAAGCTTTGCCCTATTTCTTGGGCCTATTTGACTCCCAGATTTATTATGGAAAGAGGGATCCTATAGGTCCCTTTCTGGGTCAGTCCAATCAGCTTTGCCTTCCAGGATTTAGCATCTGAGGTTCAGACCAACATGTGTACAAGCTGATATAGGTCAGGTAACCCTGGATCATATGCACCCCAAATACTTCTAAATTCTTCTATGAATAATTATGCCTCTGAGTTCCATCTTTGACCATGGGTTAAAGGCTGCAGTGATCAGAACACCAGTCTGTGGAGGGTCTAACCGTAAAAGGAATCTGTCTAGTTTCCTTTTCTTCCTCACCTTCCAAGTAGAAGAGTAAATGAGAAAAAAGTGTTAATAGATTGAGAGTAATTAGACAAAGGAGGAAAAAGAGAAGGGGCTGAAGGCACACTCAGAATCAAGTCAGTTTGTCTACATCCTTGCCGGTTGTCTTGGCTTTCTAGTTTCTTGAATTTTTTTTACTGCCTTTTGTGAGGAGTCTTTTAATGAGCCTATTTTGGAGTCACTAATTCTTTTTGATGCCTCTGAATACCAATCAAATTATGCATTCTGTTGCTGTTGAGAGGTGTAGGATCCCTTATTTTCCAAATGTTCTCTGAGGAAAGCTCTACTTTAACCTAAAACTACCCACATTGTGACCACTGCAATTCTAAATTATCCTTAGTAAATTCTGACATTTTTGTAAAAATAGACAAATTTGGGTTCCATAATTTTTTAAACATATACCCAGCCAGAATCCCAGCTGGGAGAGACCCAGATTCTGAATTTTTATCAAAGAAGACAATCTATGTTACATACTTGAGATCTTAAATCTTTATGGTCTGATATCCAGAGTGATTTTATCCAGACTCTAACAGACCCTTGGTCTGATCCCCATACTTTAGCACTACTCAGACAAAGTTGGAGCTTCATGCAATTTTCAGAGCTTAGATCTGAGAGGAACTTACCAGTCAACCTCTGGGCATTGCAAGAGAACACAAAGGACTCAGTGGGTACCTTTTTCTAGGTCTTCTTGCTGCCTCTGGGGGCTGCCAGGGTCTCCTTCAGATTCCACATCTGATGTTTAAGAAATATTAGACAATATATTAATTATGGGAGTTTGTGCATTTTACAATTCATATATTAGGCAGCATCCAAACCTTGCATGGAAAGGAGTTGCACCAAGGGGATGGAAAGTAGAAGCTTATATAGTGTACAGGACCTTGTATGTGGGAAGCAGGTGCTCAACCACTGAGCTACACCTGCTCCCCTTTTGGCTGACTTTTAAGTTTCCATTTTACATAAAGTCATCTTGAAAAGTGGGGAGAAGGTATACATCAATTAGTATGGTATGTTTTTTATTTTTATAAGCTATGTCTACTGGACCAAAATTGGTTTATCACCAGGTATTGCTTCTCTGCAGTGCTGTAGGGTGCATTCCATTATTCCATTTTCTTGGAAAGCCCCTGCAGGTCAATTGTTTTTGCCTTCTGGAAAACCCTTTCTTGGAAAGGGGTCTCTCCCCACAACACTCAATACAGCAACCATTTTCTTTTACTAATATACCTAAGAAGGCTGTGCCTAATCCAAAGGTCTTGAAGATTAATTTTTATAGTTTATTCTAAGAGTTTTATATTTTTAGATCTTGCATTTAAGTCTATAATCCATTTTGAGTTAATTTTTATGCATGGTGTGAGGAAGGGGTCCAACTTCATTCTTTTGTATGTAGACATCCAGTTGTCCCAGTGTCATTTGCTGAAAAGACTATTCTTTCCCCCTTTGATTTGTCTTGGCATCCTTGTCAAAAATAAATCAACCATAAATGTATGGGTTTATTTCTAGACTCTGAATTCTATTCACTGATTTATATGTCTATCCTTATGCCAGTACCACACTGTCTTGGTTACTATAACTGTGTAGCAAATTTTGAAATTGGGAAGGTTGTGTCTTCCAACTTTGTACTTTTTCAAGACTGTTTTTTGCTATTCTGGGTCCCCTGCATTTCTATATGATTTTTAAGATCAGCTTGTCCATCTCTGCAAAAAAAGCCTCCTGGGATTCTGATAGGGATCACATTGAAACATTAAATCTGTAGATCAATTTGGGGAGTATTGCCATCTTTTTAAAAAAAAATTATTTATTATTTTTTATTTTTTGAGGTACTGGGGACTGAGGATTAAACTTGGGACCTCATATGTGGGAAACAGGTGCTCAACCACTGAGCCACATCGGCTCCCCTGAGTTGTTTTTTTTTTTTTCATTTGTTTTGCTTGTTTGTTTTTGTTTTTAGAAGGCACTGGGAACTGAACCTAGGACCTCCCATGTGGGAAATAGGGTTCAATTGCTTGAGCTACATCCACTCCCCTGTTTATTTATTTATTGGTCTTAAAATAATTACATTCATTTTACTCAACTATATCAGAGGAAGAAGAAACTGAATTGAAACCAAAAGAATGTCAAATTTCAAACAGATTAATGTATTTTTATCAGAGGAGATAATCGTTCCTTTAAAAAAAAATCCCTCTAAAATTAAGAGGTTATGAGATCAATAAGTGGTTAGGACTCCTTTAAGGAACCATTATCTTTTGTGGTAAAGTCATAGTCTGCTTGTTTCAATATTTGGATCGAGTAGAATAGATTGACTCCCTGTAATAAAAAATGAAGTGATTTAGCTTGCCCACCTCCCCCATTTTCTTTTTGACTTTCATTTCTTTTTTTTTTAAAGATTTATTTATTTTATTTATTTATCCCCCCTTGCTGCTTGTGCTGCTGTGTCCATTCGCTGCGTGTCTTCTCTGTGTCTGCTTATCTCCCCCTTGCTGTGAGGTCTTGCCGCATCAGCCCACAGCGCCGCAAGAGCCGGCCTGCCCTCACAAGGAGGCACCGGGAAGCGAACCCGGGGCCTCTCATATGGTAAACGGGTGCTCTATCCATTGCGCCACACCCGCTTCCTGCCATGAGGTTGCTGCATCAGCCCACCGCACCTCAGGCCGGTGTGCCCTCACAAGGAGGCCTCGGGACGCGAACCCGGGCCTCCCATATGGTAAACGGGGGCTCTATCCACTGAGCCACACCCGCTTCCCTATATTCTCTTTTGTGATCATAATTTTCTTGGCACATTAGTCTTACTTTGATATTTAAATTTTTTCATTGCATATGCTGAGTATATGTTTTAGTTTGCTAAAGGCTGCCATAGCAAAATACCAGAAATGGGTTAGCTTTTACAATGGGAAATTATTAGGGTAAAATCTTACTGTTCCGAGGCTGTGAAAATGTCCAAATCAAGGCATCATCAGAGATTTTGTCTCACCAAGTTGCAGCTGTGAGCCATCAGGCACATGGAGGTGTCATCTAAAGATGCTTTCTCCCTGAGCTCAGCTGTGGGAGATCAAGCATGTGGCTCACCTCTCCCTGGGACTTGTCTTTTCAGCTTCAAGCTGCTCCGCTGATTCCAGCCTCCAGCCTCTCTCAGCCTATCCGGGTTTCTCTTTCTGTGGCTGTAGGCGATCCTGGAGTCCTCTCTCTCTCTCTGTGTCCCTGCATGTTTCTCCTGTTTATAAAGGGCTCCAGCAAGAGGGCCAAGACCTACCCTGGGTCATGCCTCCCTGAGGTACTCCAATTAAAGGCTCCCAACTGAATTCAATCCAGTGAAAGGGTCCTACAATCTAATCAAAGACTTCCTTAACTGAAATCTAACCAAATGTTCTAATCAAAAGTGATGTAGGCACTTTCACCTGTGCCCTGGGTATGCTTCCATCTGTGCCCTGGCCACCTGAGCTGTAACACTGAGCAGTGGGATATAATTCCATCTTTGCCCTGACCAGGCTAACACTCAAGCTGTAACACTGATGTTTGTCATTTCAGCTTCTTCGTCTCTCTGTCCTTCATCTTCCTAGGAGTTGTGTAGGACTGTCCTAGTCTGCTGACCTCCAAAGCATGTCCCTCAGACAGCTTTTTGGCTCTTTCTCCATTGTTTTTGTGATAGCGTTCAGCTCTGCGTGTTAGTCTGTCACCATCTTCCCACAATCTTCCTGCTTGTCTCCCTACTCATTTTTCTTTTTTTCTTTTTGAGTGAGGCCAGCAATTTATTAAGGTAGGTAGAGAAGAGAAATGGGAGAAATAACAGATCACGGGTCCCCAGCAGAGTAAAGGGCCTATTCATTTTTAATTGTGGTAAAATTTTAATAACAAAAATAATTTTAACAATTTTAAGGACAATTCTTTGACATTAAATACATTGACAATACTGTGTAACTTTTGTCTCTATTTCCAGACTATTTTCATCATTCTAAACCAAAACTGGTATTCATTTAGCAATAACTCCCTTTCCCCCTTTTCCCTACACCTTGTAACCACTATTCTGCTTTCTGTCTCTATGAATTTGCTTATTCGTCCTTTTGTGTCTGGCTTATTTCACCCAACTTGATATCTTCAAGGCTCATCGGTGTTGTAGCATGTACCAGCACTTCACTTCCTTTTATGGCTGATTAATATTCCATTGTGTGCATATACCACATTTTGTTTATCCATTTATCTGTTGGTGAACACTTGGGTCACTTCCACTTTTTCACTATTGTAAATAATGAACATTGATGTACAAATATCTGTCCAAGTCTCTGCTTTTAATTCTTTTGGGCATATACCCAAGAGTGGAATTGCCGAATCATATAGAAATTCTGTTTAATTTTCTAAGGTACTGCAAAACTTTTTTCCACAGTGGTTGCACCATTTTATATTCATGTATGAGGGTTTCTATTTCTCCACATCCTCATCAACACATTTTATTTCCAGTTTTAAAAAATAATAGGGAAGTGGATGTAGCTCAAGCGATTGGGCTCCTATCTACCATATTTGAGGTCCAGGGTTCGATTCCCAGGGCCTCCTGGTGAAAAGCAAGCTGGCCCGCGTGGCAAGCTGGTCCACATGGATTGCTGGCCTGCGCAGTGTGCTGGCCTGCTCAGGAGTACTGGCTCGCGCAGGAGTGCTGGCCCGTGCAGAGAGCTGTGGCAGCAAGATGATGCAACAAAAAAAGAGAGACAATAAGAGATGCAGCAGACCAGGGAGCTGAGGTGGTGCAAGAGTTTGAGCAGCCTCTCTCCACTCCGGAAGGTTCCAGGATCGGTTCCCAGTGTTACCTAAAGAGAAGACAAGCAGACACAGAAGAACACACAGAGAGAAGATAGTGAGCGCAAAACAACAAGGCAGGGGAAAATAAATAAGTAAATCTTCAAAATTAAAAATATGTATATTAAAAAAATAATAATAATAGCCATCCTAGTGGGTGTGAAGTGGAGTCTCATTGTAGTTTTATTTTGCATTTCTCTAATTCATGTACTTATTAGCCATGCAAAAATCTTCTTTAAAGAAATGTCTAAGTCCTTGCCCCCCCCCCCTTTTTTTAGGGTAGGCAAGGGAGTAAAGAGTTTATTAAGAAACAAGAAAACTAGAAATGAGATAAGTACACAACCCGAGACATGGATTGCAAGCATGCTACAGGGTGAAATGCACATGTGGGGCCCGAGGTTAGGACTTTTTAAAACCTTTCCTCTTCCCCCTTTCCCTTGTTGGGGAGGGGCCCCAGCTGTTTGCTGTTCTGATTGGTTGCATTATGATCCCCTCCTGTTAGCTCCCAGGGACCCAATGGGAGGCCTGTTTGAAGTTATCTGGGGCTTCCCCTTGACCCTGGAAAGGGTTCCAATTGGGACCTCATTGCCAGGGAATCAGCAGGGTCTTTCCTCTTTGTTCTTTAGTAGCAACCTTCCCCTCACAAGGTTTCTAGGTGGGGTCTCATGTCCATGTTCTTTGCTGAGTCCCAGCTGTGACTTGTCTTCCCTTTCCCTAGACTAACCTGCCTCAACTCCCTGACCCCCTCAGAGAGTTTACACCCTTATTCTTAAGGGGGAGCTGAAGGGTGATGGTCTTTCTTCTATAGTTGCTTCCTGCTGGTTAGGGGCAGCAGTCCCTGCCTGACAGAGCATAAAATCTTTTGGCTATTTTATTGAGGTTGAGGGGACACAGATCTGGCACCATGGTTGGAGCTGCATGAAATCCCTGCATGACTAATACCTTGTTCTGGAAGGCATTGATTCTGGAAGAAATAAACTTAGAATTCAAGATACATGGTCTCACTAAAAGGATAAAAAAGATGGTGATAAGTGGGCCCAAAAAGGGGGCCAGTCATGACATACTGGACCACGAGAGTGAGAAAAGCCAGGTGCCTTCAGATGCTGTTGGCTCATTTTTTAATTGGGTTGCTTGTCTTTTTGCTGAGTTATAGAAGTTCTTTATATATTTTATATATTAAACCCTTACCAGAGATATGGCTTCCAAATATTTTATCCCATTCTGTAGGTTGTCTTTTTGCTTTCTTGCTAATATCCTTTGATGTACAAAAGTTTTAAATTTTGATTAAGTAACATTAATCAATTTCTTCTTTTGTTGCTTGTGCTTTTGTGTAAAATCTAAAATCCATTGCCTACTATAAGGTCCTGAAGATATTTCCTATGTTTTCTTGTAAGAGTTTCATAATATTAAATATTTAGGTCTTTGATCCATTTTAAATTAATTCTGAATGTTTTTTATCATGAAAGAATGTTGAATTTTTCAATGTGCCTTTTTTGCATCAATTGAGATGATCATGTGTTTCTCCCCCTTCATTCTATTACTGTTCTGAATTACATTGATTGATTTTTATTTTGCTGAACTATCCTTGCATTCCTGGAATAAATCCCAATTGGTGATGATGTATAATCCTTTTAATATGTGTTGGATTTGGTTTGCATTTATATTCATGAGAGATATTGGTCTGTAATTTTCTTTTCTTGTGTTCTTTTCATCTGGCTTTGGTATCAGGGTAATACTGGCTTCATGGAATGAGTCAGGGAGAAATCCCTTCTTTTCTCTTTTATGAAAGGGTTTGAGAAATATTGGTGTTAAATCTTCTTTAAATGTTTGGTAGAATTCAGCAGTGAAACCATCTGGTCCTGGACTTTTCTTTGGTGGGAGGTTTTTTATTACTAATTCAACTCTTTACTTGTTATTGGTCTGTTGAGATTTGCTATTGCTTCTTGCATCAGATTAAGTAATTGGTATGTTTCTAAGAATTTATCCATTTCATGTGAGTTTTCTAATTTGTTGGCATATAATTGTTTTTAGTACCCTCTTATAATCCTTTTTATTTCTGTAAGGTTGGTAATCATCTCCCCACTTTCATTCCTGATTTTAGTTATTTGTGTCCTCTCTTTTTCTTTGTCAGTCTGGCTAAAGGTTTGGCTATTTTATGGATCTTTTAAAAAAACTAAATTTTGGGAAGCGGGTGTGGCTCAATGGATAGAGCTCCTGTTTTACCATATGGGAGGCCCCGGGTTCGTTTCCCGGGGCCTCCTTGTGAGGGCAGGCCGACCGGCCTGCGCAGCGTGGTGGGCTGATGCAGCAGGACCTCACAGGGGGAGATAAGCAGACACGGAAGAAACACACAGCAAATGGACACAGTAAAACACAAGCAGCAAGGGGGGGATAAATAAATAAATAAATAAATCTTTAAAAAAACAAACAAACAAAAAACTAAATTTTGGTTTTATTGGTTCTCTATTGTTTTTCTATTCTTTATTTCTTTTATCTCTTATTTCTATTTCCTTCTTTCTACTAACTTAGGGCATAGTTTGCTCTTCTTGATCCAGATTTTTTAGATATAAAGTTAGGTTATTGATTTGTGATCCTTCTTTTTTAAATATAGGCATTTAGTGCTATAAATTTCCCTTGGAGTACTACCTTTGTTGCATCCCTTAAATTTTGTTATGTTGTGTTTTCATTTTTGTTCAACTCAAGATATTTCCTAATTTACCTTGTGATCTTTGATCCATTGGTTGTTTAATAGTATGGTGTTTAATTTCCACATATTTGTAAATTTTCCAGTTTACTTTCTGTTATTGAGTTCTAATTTTATTCCATTGGGTCTGAGAAGATACATTTTATTATTTCAATATTTTAAAACTTATTAAGACTTGATTTGTGGCCCAAAATATGGTTTATCCTGGAAAATGTTCCATGTGCACTTGAGAAGAATGTGTGTTCTACTGTTATTGGGTAGAGTGTTCTATATATGTCCATTAGGTCTAATTGGTTAACAGTATTGTTCAAGTACTCTATTTCCTTATTGATCTTCTGCTTAGCTGTTCTATCAATTATTGAAAGTGGTGTGTTGAATTTTCCAATTATTATTGTAGAACTATTTCCCCATTCATTTCTATCAATTTTTGCTTCATATATTTTGGGGCTCTGTTGTGACATGCATGTATGTTTATAATCGTATCTTTTTGCTGGATTGAAACTTTTATCAATATATAATATCCTTCCTTGTGTTTTGTAATCTTTTTTGACTTAAAATCTATTTTGTCTGAGAATGATATAGTGTATCAGTCAGCCAGAGGGATGCTAATGCAAAGTACCAGAAATCTGTTGGCTTTTATAAAGGGCATTTATGTGGAGTAAAAGCTTACAGTTACAAGACCCTAAAGAGTCCAACTCAAGGTACTATAAGAGGTACTTTCTCACCAAAGTCTGCTGCCACATGTTGAAGCAAGATGGTGGGCCATCTCTGCCTGGTCTTGCCTTCCTTCTTTCTCTTAAGGTGCCATGGGCCTAGCTTCTTCTGATCTCAGTTGTAGGCTGGCATAGGGCTCGTCTCTCAGGGCTTCCTATATCAGTCTGGCATAGGGCTCATTTCTTTCCAGGCTTTCTCAGCTGCTCAGCTGCTCAGCTACAACTATCAGGCAAGTGTCTCATCTTCCCCCGGGGCTCCAGGATCAAAACTGACAAAGTTCTCTCTCTCTTCTTGTGTCTTCTTGAGTGAGTGCCTGTTTCTATCAGCCCACCCAGGGTGTGGGGACTTAACCTGAGTCACGCCTTACTGATGTGGTCAAATCAAAGGCCCTAAATTGATTTAATCAAGTAAACTTAAAACCTTTGAATTTAATACAATCAAAGGGTATCACACCCAGAGGAACAGATCAGTTTACAAACATAATCCTTCTTTTTTTTGGTATTCACAAAAGTAATCTCAAACTGCCACATATAGCAACTCCAGCTCTCTTTTCTTTTCTTTTTTTTTTTAACAAATCAATTTTATATATACATATTAATAAAGCATACAATTAAGCCAAAGTATACAATCCATTGATTGTATTTGGTATAATTACAGTTGTGTATTCATCACCTCAATCATCATTAGAGCATTTTCATTACTTCAATAATAATAATAGTAAACAAAAAAAACAAACAAGAAAATTATTCACCCCTTGATTTCTCTATGCTTCCCCTACTGTACATAGCTGCTATTTCTGGCTATTCTTGCACAATTACTTTTTTATTTATTAAGCAGTTTTATTGAGATATATTCATAAACCATGTGATCTATCCAAAGTGTATAATCAATGGCTTTTAGTATAACACAACATTGTGCATTCATCACCACAAAAAATTTTAGGGCAATTTCATTTCTCCAAAAAGAAAAACTCCACACCCCTTAGCAGTCCCTCCCCAGCCCTACATAGCCACTAATCTATTTTCATCTTTATAAATTGATTAATATTTACATTTCATACAAATGGAATCACACAATATGTAGTTCATTGTGCCTGGTTTCTTTCACTTAGTATAATCTTTTTTTTTTTTTTTTTTTTTT
>JAQZBX010110665.1:0-10353 GCA_029593785.1 Cabassous unicinctus
GTACTGGCATAAAGATAAACATATTTACCAACAGCAGCAAACTGAGAACTCAGAAATAGACCCTCACATCTACAGTCAAGTGATTTTTGACAAGGCTGTCAAGTCCACCCAGCTGGGTTAGAACTGTCTATTCAACAAATGGTGCTGGGAGAATTGGATATCCATATCCAAAAGAAAGAAAGAGGACCCCTATCTCACAACTTACACAAAAAATTAACTCAAAATGAATCAGAGACCTAAATATAAAAGCTAGAACCATAAAACTCCTAGAAGAAAGTGTAGGAAAACATCTTCAATATTTTGTGGTAGGTGTTGGTTTCTTAACTCTTACACCCAAAGCATGAGCAATGACCGAAAAAAATAGGTAACGGGGACCTCCTCAAAATTAAACATTTTTCTACTTCAAATGACTTTGTTAAGAAGGTGAAAAGGCAGCCCAATCAGTGGGAGAAATTTTCAGAAACCACATATCAGATAAAGGTTTGATCTCCATGTTCTATAAAGAGATCATACAACTCAACTATAAAAAGACAAGCAACCCAATTAAAAAACGAGCAAAAGACTTGAACATTTTTCCAAGGAAGACCTACAGATGGCCAAACAGACATTAAAAGATGCTCAGCATCACTAGCTATTAAGGGAATGCAGATCAAAACTACAATGTGGGGATGTGGCTCAAGTGATTGGGCTCCTGTCTACCATATAGGAGGTCCAGAGTTTGATTACCGGGGCCTCCTGGTAAAAGGCAAGCTGGCCCATGCAGCAAGCTGGCCCACGCAGGAGTGCTGGCCTGCACAGAAAGCTGGAACAGCAAGATGACACAGCAAAAAGAGACACAGAAGAGAGACAATAAGAGACTCAGCAGACCAGGGAGCTGAGGAGGTGCAAGAGATTGAGTGCCTCTCTCCCACACTGGGAGGTCCCAGGATAGGTCCCACTGCCACCTAAAGAGAAGACAAGCAGACACAGAAGAACACAGAGAGCAGACAGCGAATGCAAAAACAAGGGGTGGGGGGAATAAATAAATAAATCTTAAAAAATATTTTTAAAAACTACAATGAGATATCAGTTCATGCCTTACAGAATATCCATTATTGAAAAGGCTGTAAACTACAAGTGCTGGAGATGATGTGGAAAAATAGGAACATTCCTTCACTGTTGTTGGGAATGTAAAACATGCAGCCTCTGTGGAGGACAGATTGGCTGTTCCCCAGGAATCTAAATATAGGGCAGCCATATTATCTGACAAACCCGATACTAGCAATATATTAAAAAAAATTGAAAGCAAGGATGCAAATAGATATTTGCACACTGATGTTCATAACAGCATTATTCACAATTGCTAAAAGATGGAAACAACCCAAGTGTCCATCAACTGAAGAATGGATAAATAAAAATGTGGTGTATATATACATACTATGAAACAATATCCAGCTGTAGGAATAACTGAACATGGGATGCATATGAAAACATGGACAAAACTTGAGGACATTATATTGAGTAAAATAAGCAAGACACAAAAGGACAAATATTGTATAGTCTCACTAATATGAAACAAATATGATGAGTAAAAGCATGGAGTTAAACTATAGAGAATAGTTTTCTAGGAGATAGAATGTGGGTTGAGAAGTGGGAGCTGATGCAGAATGTATGTAGAATATTTAATAAGGATGATTGTAAATGTGGGTAAATGGATAGAGTTGATGGGAATGCATTATACTAAGTATAATCAACACTCCTGATTTGTAAGTGTGATTGTGGTTGAAAGTGGTCATCTAGGGAGGTTAATGTAAATTTAAAGAAAGATAGATGATAATCTAGAGACTGTATAGCATAATGATTTCAGTGGTAGATTATGATCATGGTTAATAGTATAAATACAAGAATGTTCCCCTATTATAGGTGTTAAGAATGTGGATATACATGGGAAAATACAACTAATGTAACTTATTGACTATAGTTAACAGTAATATTGTAATATTTTTACAACAATGGCAGACAGTACTATATCAATGCCAAGGGTCAATAATGGGGTAGTATAAGGGGGTATGGGATTTTTCCTTTTGGAGTAATGAAACATTTTGAAATGGACTGAGCTGATGACAGCACAACTCTGTGTTGAAACTGAGACCTACTGAGTTTTCAATGGATTGTACAAGACAGAAGACGTTATAACTCAGTGAACCCCATGGTGAATGATGGACTGTGGTTAACAGAACAAATATGAGAGTTCCCCCATGAACTATAACAAATAAACAATACTAATACATGTTGTTAAAAATATAGGATAGTTTGTTGGAAAAATACACCAAATATAAGCTAGGTAACATAGCAGTAATATTATGATGATGTTCTTTCATCATTTATAACAAATGTATCACAACACTGTAAGGTGTTGATGGTGGGGCAATGTATAGAAATCCTCTATGAAATGAATGATTGTTTTGTTAACTCGCAACTTCTCAAATAAAAAATAAAAATAAAAAAGTATGTTTATATGCTCTATGGACTTATCTCTCATCTGCATCCATCAGCTATTTATGAGTGAAATAGAGTTCTGAAAATCTAATATGGATTTGGAAATGGGGAGATTAAAAAAGAAAAATATGTATGTTTGTAATAATTCAAATCTGCCTGCCTTCTCCTTGCAGTTTTTACTCTGTAGAAACAATTTCAATGCATTGGCAGGTTCAGTGATGTCTTTGTTTTTTTTTTTTTAATTTTTTTTTATTGTGGGTAAAAATCTAATTTTTCACAATACATACCAATATTTGTAAAATGATATATAAATACATATGCATATATGTGCATTTGTTTACATAAATGTTATTTGTTATATATTTTGCTGGAAATTAGAAGTATGGGAGTAATTATGAGTACCAGGGACAGAAGAGAAAAATTATAGTGAATACGCTCTAAAAAGCATTGGAAGTGTTGGTCCTAAAGTCTTGACTTGCTGGATTTCAGTATGTGTTACTTAACCAGGTTTGTAATTCCCTTGTACAATCTAGATCATCTTTCATCCGAAATAGGAAATGTAATTTTTTTCTATGAACATCATGCATTTATCTTGGCAATGCATCATTTATTGTTTATGGTCCTTATCATTGTGAATTGAACAACAGTGGCTCAAATGTTTTAAATGAGATACCAGAAGAACCTATTGTACATTCTCTCGGGTGAATTGGGACAGAATAAAATGTGATATCAAAAAGAGGGACATCAATTTATAAAATCTGAGGGCCGGTTTATTTGTTTAAAATGATAAGCATACTTTTCAAGCAGGATACAACACTTAGTTCAGGGAATTCTCTCCATGCTTGTAAGTTATACTGTAAGTCAAATTATTATCAGGAGACAATAGGTGAGCACATAACAGGAATAACTGGAATAGATTGATTTCCATGAATTTTTGTCATGAAACTCTTATGGCATAATGACTCTGTCTTCACTTATAGAGATAGATCTGGCCAGGGGACCAGGATATTCCCATCCATTGATTAGAGCACTCTCTACATTGGACAGGTTTGTAATAGCAGTTTCAATTTGTGCTGATTCCTGCTCTCCTATGTTTCAAATTTATCACTCGTCTTCAGTTGACACCGTTTTTCAGATACATTTATGTTACCAAATAGGTTATAGGCAAGCTTTGTTCTTTTGCGTTTCAATTGAAAGACATTTTATCTTTTAGTATAATTCTTGTACATGTAATATTACATCTATTATGTGTTGATTTTATTAGTTTGGGTCTTAGAATTCTGAGGAAATATGTCTTTGCAGGCAATACCATGTAATAGTTAAGAACATGGATTTTGTACTCAGACTAATCAAGGTATTAATTTTGGCTTCCACACATACTAGCTGTGAGTTATTGAAAAAGTTTTTTAGCTTTTTTAAGGCCCAATTTACTTCATCTAAAAATAGAGACAATACTGTTACCTAACTCTCATGGTTGTGGTGATGATTGTATAAGATAATGCACAAAAGTGTGGACAGCACTTAGCACATAGTGCTAAAAAAGTTAACTGTTATTTATTACTGTATAAAAATCTCAGCAGAAAAACTTTTTATTAGAATGATTGCTACTGCTTATAATATGAATATGCAAAAGACTTCCTAGTGTTGAAATCACCAGTGAAAAACTTTAGTTTCATTTTAAATCGAATTATTTCTATCTTCACATAATATGCAATAATGATTAATGTCAATTAGTAAATTAGAGCTGGTAATGTTGATAACTGCTCCCCTTATGCCTGAATGGTTTTTAAAAATATAGCTAGAAAAACAGTTCTGCTACTTATATTTATCTAGCACTTAGCAAGTTGAACTGATTGCAAGTAAGAAAATGTCTTTGTTTGCCAGGAAAGCTATCTATCTGGATAAATATATATGGAATTTCACTTTTTAATATGCCAGGGTCATACCAGAATTTTTCATTTTCTTTTTATTTCCCATGAACCTAAGCAGGCATGATTACTATTACTTATAAAACTAATTTACCCTCAGAACTATATTTTAATATGTGTTTTTATTTTTCTGCATATTCCACAGTGTAGTCCTAATTCTACCTTCCAACAACTCTACTGTTTCAACCTTTCATACACAGAACATGTTTTGTTTCTGATCAGAAGCAGATGATGCATTTAGCACCTAAAAGGCAACATAGATCCCGGAAATATTGCAAATGCCAGTACACACATGGTGCCTCCTTGGTGGTATCAGATGTGTACAAAGAGCATCCATGGAAATAGCTGAATGTAGAAGGCAAGTAGGTGGAGGACCAGATGTCAGCTTCTAAAAACATAATAGAATGAAAGCACAAGAGGCAGTTGAACTATGAATTGAACAATATAACTCAACTGGATATGGCAGAACAGGGTGAACTGGTAAAAATTTTTACTAAGCATCCAATTGATAAAAGACAGGGAAACATCTTTTGCCAATTTCAGGTTTGATTCCCCCTCATTGTTCTCATATAAATCCTACCCATTTTTCAAACCTCAAATACAGTCCCACTTTCTACATAGCAATAATGATGATGATGAAAAAATGATAATTATTGCCAAATACATTACATATATGTTCTCATTCCATCCTTGCAACAACTTTTTAAGGGCATGAATCTTTAGAAATATTAAGAAACTTGATAAGCCATTTGTCCCAAATGGTGTTGATGAGTTGGAACTTGTAGAACATAAGGTGCTTATGGAATATCCAGGTGAAGATTTCTAGGAAAGTGTTGGCTAAGTGAGTCTGAAGTTTGGGGCACAGGGCAGGTCTGGCTATAAAGTTTAGGGAATTGTTTTAGTTTGCTGAAGGTTGCCAAGACAATATACTATAAATGAGTTGGCTTTTACACTTGGGATTTATTAACTTACAAGCTTATGGTTTTGAGGTCTTGAAAGGATCCAAATCAAGGCATCATCAGGCCGTGTTTTCTCCCTGAGCTGCAGCTGTGTGTGAACAGGCACATGGCAGCATATCTACCTTCTCCTCCAGGCTCCCTTGCTTTCAGCTTCTGGATTACTCTCTTCTGGGTTCCATTGATTTCAGCTTCTTGTTCTCGTGACTTTCTCTCTCAGCTTCTGTGTGGGCTTCTCTTTGAGCTCCTGGGTCTTTTCTATCTGTGTCTCTGTATGAGTCTCCTGTTTGTAAAGGACTCCAGTACGAGGATAACATCCACTCTGGATCATTCAATCTAACCAAAGGCTCTTAACGGAAGTAAATTAAT
This sequence comes from Cabassous unicinctus, assembly GCA_029593785.1. Lineage (NCBI taxonomy): Eukaryota > Metazoa > Chordata > Mammalia > Cingulata > Chlamyphoridae > Cabassous > Cabassous unicinctus. Next base: position 5,732 of record JAQZBX010110665.1, read on the forward strand.
CAAAAGCTCCCACCAACAATAGTTTTACATGCACAGGAATGGATTAGCTTTAAGGACATGATCTTCTGTGGTACACACAGCTTCAAACTGTTCCAGAAGTCTTTAGCAATCAGTGATGGTACTTGAGAACAAGAGTAAATAAGATGAAATCACACAGTGTCTGGAATGAGGGCCAGTGTTTGGAAAACAAAAGGGATTTGATGACAAAACTCAAGAAGGCATCAATAATTAAGGGGTGAATGGAAGCATAACAGGCAGCAAAAGGGAATTAAGAAGTGGCAGACAGAGGGACAGGAGAAAAATTATCAATAGATATTTTGGTGTCACAGAAGAAAAGGCAGGATAGAATTTAAAAAAGAGAGTGATTATCAGAGTCAAAGGTTACAAAAAGATCACGCTAGAGGAAACTTGGATTATTGGGGGAATCACTGGTGATGTCCTTTTCAGAGTAATTTTTAGTAATTTCATAGGTGGAAGTTAAAGTGCAGAAAATATAGACAAAACCATAAAGCACCAAAGAAACTTGAACATGCCTATACCATGATGAGGAAGGAAATAGTAGGGAGGAATAGTCTAAAAGAGAGAAGAGAGTGGAGAGATAATGAATGGATTAAGCTACGTGAGGAAATGGAAGAGGCTGGGATCCAAATCACAGGTGAAGAATTGAGCTTCAAAACTGAGAAAATTTCTTCCTGTGAGAGCTACCAAGGCAGCAGCTATGCAGGAGGCATACTATAAGGGCAGTTTGGTGGCTGAAAGTTGTAGGAGATGGAACAAAGAGCAGCCCCCTTCCTCTCACCTCATATTGGAAAATCCCTCCATATGGCCTGTGAAGCCTTCCAGAAGCCCTCAGAAACATCTGAGATCCAACTTTTCACTTCAATTTATTTCTCCCACACGTTCATACACATTGTCACATCATCAGAACACTACAATCCAGGCAGCCGAGTTCTGAAACGTCCTGTCCTCCTTTTCACTGAATCAGGCCACACATTTTCATTGTGGTCTCCAGTCCTTGATAGGTCCTTATCGTCCCAGAATATCTTCTTGTTCTGACTTTCCTTTCCTCCTTTTCCACTCAGCCATTGCAGTGGTGCCCTTTCTACTATTCCTCACCAGACTTGCCCAATTTTTAGGCCTTGAAATCCTCCACAAGTGCTTGAATCTCATTTCACTCATGTACAGGATACACAACTGAGTCTCGTTGTCACTGTTGCCACAACGTGCGGCCTCATCACCTTCCCTAAGGCAGCAGTGCAAGCCCAGTCTTCTCTCTCTCAAGTTCTCAACCCTGTCCTGCTCTTCTGGATTTTGGTAGACTTCCAGCTTGCACCCTATTCACCTCCTTGAAATGAAAGCCCTGTAACCCTAATCTCTTCCACCTCACCTCCATTCAGAAGTTCTCCCTTAACCCATCCTCTCATTTAGACCAGGAGGTGTGTGTGGAGTCCACGGTCTGATTCCATTCCCTGAGTGCTCTCCTCCCTCCCTGTCTGGGCTCACTGCAGTCCCGAGTGCAGCTGCCCAGACTGGCAGCCTTGTATGGGGTGCCCTGCAGAGAGAGGCTGGTCCCAGGCAGAGGCAGGTGCAGCCACCTTGTCTTGCTGCCTTGCAGGGGGAGCTCTGTGAAGAGAAGTTGGTCTCAGACAGAAGCGGGTGCAGTGACCCAGGAAGTCTTTTATGCAGGGTGTGCAGGGTAAGAGTCCAGCATACCTTGCATAATGATCCACAGCTTGAACTGCCACACCATCGTCGTATCAAGGTTGGTGTGGTGAGGGACTCAGCTTCATTCTTTGTGAAGAGGAGGAGAGGTCGAGGGAGGTAGAAGGTTGAGGAAGAGGCCAAGACTGGGCGAGAACTAAACTAGAACTAAACGAGGAGCTGAGGGGCCATTTAACCATGGCGTCCTATGAGAAGGGTCCTGCTGACTAAGCCTCAGCAGCCATGACTGTGGACTTCGGGGACCACGGAAGTGGCTTCTGCCACAATGAAGTGATCAGGTTCATCAACAACGAAGTCCTCATAAACAGCAGCCGCCTGGAATTCTACATGGCTTTCCGCTCGCGGCCCTGGAAGGAAACAGAGGACTGGCTGCGGGCCATCGTGGCAGACCCGCAGGTGCCAAGTGCCATCAAGAGAGCCTGTGCCTGGAGCGCGCTGACCCTGAGCATGCGCGTGGCTGCGTGGCAGAGGGAGCAGCAGGGACACCGCATCCGACCGGTACAGGAGCAGGTGGAGCAGCATGAAGCTGCGGTCTAGGCCTTGGCCTCGGAGCTGAGCAGCTGCGGCAGGAGCTAGAGGACACCGCTGCGCAAATGTGCTTTATGCGGGCCGCCCTGCAGTAGGTGCTAGATGAGCACAGGAGACTTTTTCCGAGCCCAGGCCGACCCGCTGCCCCAGGGGGTCTTGCGCTTACCGGGAGCAGAGCAGCGCGGGACAGAGGCGTGGTCCCTGGATGCAGAGGAGCACAGGGAGGTGGTGACCATGAGGGCGCAGGGCAGATCGTAATCAGAAGCTCAGATGTCAGACCTGCAAGCAGTGCTTTACGTGTGGGTGTTCCCCATGTCCCTGGGCCTAGGCCATGCAACCCTCTCTGACAATATTGGTGCCATTCCCATTCCCATTTCCCCTGCTACACCCAATGGCATTCCCATACTCGCCACCTGTACCACCCACAGTACTCATGGGAACAGAAGTAGCAGAACAGCAGATCCATTCCAGATGCCTCCTGGAGTGATCTGCACACCTGACCTGTGGGCTACAGTGGGGCCCGAGGAGATGGCCCCACTGTGGGACAAGAGAAGCTACAACCTGGTGGTAGATCCTGAAAAATCCCAGGAGACATACCCCCTGGAGGACAGCAGGCACCACAGCCAGGAAAAAGATCCAGAGATGTCCAGGGGATGGCTCCCCTGGGTCACAGCTGGAACCACAGCCAGGAAGAAGGTCCAGTGAGGCCCCAGGGTATGATCCCCCAGGACCACATTAGGAGCCACAGCCAGGAAGAAGATCCAGAGAGGTCCCAGGGGATGGCTTCCCTGGACAACCGTTGGAGCCACATTCAGGAAGAAGGTCAAGAGACTCCACAGGGGACAGTTCCCCTGGGGCACAGCAGGAGACATGTTATGAGAGAAGGCCCAAAGAAACATAAGTTTAGGGGCAGAAGGCCAAGCAACCAAAACGGCAGATAAGTCTGGAAGCCAAGCAACAGGAGAAGCCCGCCTAAGGCTGCAGTCCAGTGAATTGGGACTGCCCATGGTGTAAAGCGGAAATTTTTCCTGGCACACAGCCTGCTATGAGTGCAAGAAAGGCTATGCCAGTTGAATGTGGAGGCCTTGACCCAGCACAACCTCACTGATTTAAGCAAAGTAAGTAAGAATGGAAACACACTCTAAAAGGAACTCAATTTCCTGAGGCCCCCTTCTGATAAAAAACTTACTTCACAGAAAGTTAGAAAACTAAAATTAACATAGAAAATTAAAATAATCTATTGTCCCATTTCCCAATTAACCACTTTTATCATTGTGGGCAAACATACAGAAATGCATACAAATTTATATTCTTATTCATCTATATTAACAAAGAAGAGCTAGTTTTGAATATCACACTTGCTCTTTAAATGGGAGATTTCTCCTAATTTTATTTAAATTTACAAGTGGTAGATTCTGGATGGCTGTTGTTGACTAGTTGATATCTGGAAAAGTTGAAGCCAAGAAGCCTTTCTTTTGTATTTCTTTCTTGTAGCTCCGAATGGCTAATAATGGAGAATGGAGAAACTGAAGTCATGAAGACTTTTTTTTCCAGAAAGAATCTTTTCTGTTTTCTCCTTAACCTCCATTTCCTGAAAATACCATATCTTTTCCTCTAAGAACAGTAATGGTTTTTTAAAAATATATTTTTGTTACAGAAGTTGTGAACTTAGAAAATAATCACACACATGTGTAGAATTCCCATACAACAACCCTTCACCAACACATCACACTGTTGTGGAACATTTGTTACAGATTGAGATAATATCATGAGACTATTGCCACTAACTATAGCACATATCATACATTTGGCCTATTTTTCCCTACCCCCTATTATTAACGCAGTACTTCTTTGGCATTGATGCAAGCATATTACACTATTGCTGTTAACTATAGTCCATAGGTTACATTAATTGTATTTTTCCCATGCTTCTCCACATTCCCACTTCCCTGTAATACTGACATACATTCCTTATAGTTCACAAAAGGACATTCTTGCATTTGTACTATTAACTGCAATTCTTATCCACCTCTGGGTTCACTGTGTTATTCAGTCCTTAGATTATTCTCTAGCTTTCTTTCAACTGATATGTACATCCCTAGACTACCCTTTTCAGCCACAATCCCATTTGTAAACCAGCTGCTACTCACTAAAATGTGTTAGCATCAACTCGATCCATTTCCACACATTTACAGTCAAATTAATTAAAACTTCTACATACATTAAGTATCAATACTCCTTCACAGCCCTCCTCTTATCTCCTAATAACATATACTCTAAGTTTTAACTCCATGAGCATAGTTTTCGTATTTAGTTCATATCAGTGAGAACTTGCATTATTTGTCATTTTGTGTCTGGCTTATTTCACTTAG
>JAQZBX010110666.1:0-10354 GCA_029593785.1 Cabassous unicinctus
TAAGACCTGCATGAGTGTAACCTCTGGGCTGACCTCCCGACTCACTTTGAAATCTCTTAGCCAAAAAATCTCACTTTTACTTAATATATCCCCCTTTTGATCAAGGTCTTTTCCAAATGTATCAGTAGTTGGTGCTTACTAATAATCCCATGGTGCCAAGGAGGCTCATCCCTGGGAATGATATTCCACACCAAGGGTAGTGTAGTGAGTTTATATGTTGAGTTTGTTTTAGAGAAAGGCCACATTTGAGCAACAAGGAAGCCTTTAGGAGGTAAGTCTTATGCAGTATATAATACTAGGTTAAATTTCAATTTCACAAGAACAAGGTTCATAAGTACAAGCATTGATATCAAGGGCCTGGTGTGTTGGTCTGTCCTCCTTTACTAGGCATTGCCCATGTGCTCTAGGGACTCTTTCCACCTTAACTGAGAATTTAGAAGCATTCCTTAGGATGGGAATTCAATATTCTTTCAGATATTGTGTGGGTCTCTACCTACTGAGACAATACTCGATGACCACTTTAACACACTCATATTCCATAGAGCCATGCCACTGGCATACCTCCCCACACATTACCCCACCACTGACATCCTGCACCAGTGATCTTCCCCTGCCACAGTTGCAACTCTTCTGTAATCCAAAGACAAAGGCAAAAAATTTGAATAAAATAAAAAATGATAAAAAGTTTTAAAAAGTTAAAATAAAATGTTTTTTCATTATATCTTTCATCACTGTAAGATCTTTTATCTTTGATGTACAGTGATAATTTCTTCTGTGCGCCCCCCAGTGTTTTATTTTATTTTTTTCACTTAATTTTCAAAGACGCTTTAGGTTACAGAAAAGTCAAATAGAAAATATATGGAATTCCATATACCCCCCCAACTCCATCTTTACATTTTATCATACATCTTATATGAGTATTATACATTTGTTGTAATTGATGAACAAATATTTGAGCATTACCACTAACTATGATCAATGGGTAACATTATGGTTTACATTCTGTACCATACACTTTCATAGTTTCTAACAAAATGCCTCATGGCCTGTATCCATTATTACAATATGGTGTGGAACAATTCAAATGCCCTAAAAATGCAACATACTCCATCCATTTTCCCTCTCTCTACCCTCAGAATCCATGATAGCCACTAAGTTGTAATTTTCAAAGAATAACCTTCATAGTTACATGCATTAATATTGACAACTTGGCATATTGGTCCATCTTCTTTTATTAGTTACTTCCTATGTTCTTGAGAGACTCTAAGAGGCTCATAGAACTCTATGTTCTATTTGAAACCTAGCAGGAATATCCAGGATGGGAGTTAATATTTTCTTGCTTATTGTGTGGGTCTCTACCCACTGGGGTAACATCATATGACAAGATGAAAACTATTGTATTCCAGAGAAGCTTGCCAAAGTTTTGCACTTCCCCATATATCCCCCTAACCACAACACCCTGCACCAATAACCCTTCCCTACTCTATTTGTTAAAAGAACATTCCCACCATAGTAGTTTAAACCATAGACTTAAAAATAACATGAGTTCACCTCTTCCTTTCTTCTGCAACCCCCAAACTTCTATGCATAGTCCAATCCATCCTGACAACCTGGCTCTCAATCACATTCCAGCAACATCGATCCCATTTACATCTTTGCACCCTATCACTCCATCCACTACCAAACCATCCCTTCCAGTTTATCAAAAGTTTAACCCAGATTGATCATTGGCTCACCACATTCTACTCCCTTTATGTTTCCAGATAACCTATTTTCCAGACTCTAGTGCTGTGAGTCATCTCAATTTGCTTAGGTCATATCAGTGAGGTCAAGTAATATGTGTCCTTTAGTAACTGACTTACTTCACTCAACACAAGGATTTCAAGATTCAACCATGTTGTCCCATGTATCAATACTTCATTCCTTCTTACAGTTGTGCAATAGTCCATTTTATGTGTATAACACAATTTGCTTTATGTATATAACACAGTTTCATCTGCTGATGGTCACTTGGGTTGTTTCCAACTTTTGGCCATAGTGGATAATGTTGCTATGAACATTGGTATGCATATATTTGTTTGTGTCTCAGCTTTCAATTCTTCTGGGTATGTAGAAGGACTACAGTGGGACTGTTGGATCATACTGCCATTCTATAGTTAGCTTCCTGAGGAACCACAAAACATCCTCCACAATGGCTGCACCATTCAACATTGCCACCAGTAGTGGATGAGAGTTCCCCTGTGTTTTTTTAAAACTGACATTATAATAGGTATAAGATGCTATCTCATTGTAGTTTTGATTTGCATTCCTCTAATAGCTACTGATGTTGATCATATTTTCATGTGCTTTTGAACCATTTTTCTAAAAAAATTTAATAACAAAACTTTATTTTTTAATATGCTTTTTTATTTTTTAAAGATACTTAGATTGCATAAATGTTACATAAAAAACATAGGGGATTCCCATATCCCTCGCTCCCCACCTTTCCCACATTCTCTCACATCAACAACATCCTTCATTAGTGTGGCACATTTGCCACAATTGATGAACACATCTTGGAGCATTGCCACTAAGCATGGACAACAGTCTACATTGTACTTTATGTACTATAAGAAAACATTAAGAGTGAATTCATAAGCTTTCTAACCTATAGTCTCTGCTGTTTCAGGCTAGAATTGTGAATGATTAACTTGTCCTTTGTCCTTTGGAATGTTGTAACACTGCTATGCAAGCAACCCCACCACCTATTGACTAAAAACAAAAGGTTAAGAAGGAGCAAGTCACAGACGTGATATTTGCACGTCCTGTTTGTATCCCCTGTAAGATAACATCAAGTTAAAGCTGATGTATATTGAAACCTTCATGTTCCTGTTTAGTGTACCATGAACAGAACAGAACAAAGACTCCTCAAGACACCGCATCTCTCCTCTGTTGGCTTGGCCACCCCCTGCTGGATGGATTCAATTACTTTCAATGAGGTCATTCCTCATGAGTTGCAAGACTCATTGGAGTTCTGAGGTTCAGAACCCCTTAAAAGAGGACAGTCCCCAAGCTGTCAGTTGAAGTGTCACCCAGGAGAGTACACTCTGCCTGGAACCATTTTTCCAATCTGGACTCTGGCAGGCTGTCGAATGGGACTTCCCAGCCTTGTAAGAGACCAGAGGTTGTGTTTTCCACGATTTGGTGACTGATTGTATATACTTTCATTCTTTCCTATGTCTTTAATTGACTATTTTCTTTTGTGATTGTTCAATTGTTATAATAATTTCATATAAACACAAACTCATTTGGTTAAATAAAGTTGCTTTTGCATGGCTTTTATAGTTTCTGCCTCTTCCTTAGCAAAACAGTAGTTTTTACTCTCTCCTGCACAACCTTTTAAGTTATGGCAAGATATAAAATGGCCTGTATCTGTCAGTGCATTATCATTCAGGACAATTCCCAAGCCCTGAAAATGCTTCCATTTTACACCTATACTTCCGTTTCCCTCCCCTCAGAACCCCTAGTTGCCACTGCCTCCCCATCAATGACACAAGTTATTCCATGGGCTTTTGCCTTTTATTTTCAAAATATAAGATATCTTTATATATGCTGGATCTTAGGCCCTTATTGGATAAAAGGTTATGAAATATTTTTCCCATTGAGTAGGCTGTCTTTTCACTTTCTTGACAAACTCCTTTGAGGTGCAAATTTTTTAATTTTGAGGAGGACATATTTATCTATTTTTTCTTTCATTGCTTTTGCTTTGGGTATAAAATTTGTGAATACATTTCCTACTACAAGATCTCATAGATACTTCCCTACATTTTATTCTAGGACCCTTATGGACTTGGTTCTTATATTTATATCTGTGACCTATCATGAGTTAATTTTTATATAGGGTATGAGATAGTGATCCTCTCTCAATTTTTGAATATGGGTATCCTGTTCCCCCAGCGCAATTTGTTGAAGAGGCCATTCTGTCCCAGTTGGGTGGGCTTGGAAGTTTTGTCAAATATCAGCTGACTCTATATGCAAGGATCTATATCAGAACTCTCATTTTGGTTCTGTTGATCAGTTGTCTATCTTTTTGCCAATATCATGAGCTTTTGACCACTTTATCATTGCAGTTGTCTTTAAATTAAGGTGCATGCTTACCCCAATTTCATTTTACTGTTTCAATATGCTTTTGGCTATTTGGGGTCCCTTGCCCTTCCAAATAAATTTCATAATTGTTTTTTTACAATTCAATAAAAATGCTCTTGTACTTTTAATTGGTATTGCATTTAACCTGTAAATCAATTTGGGTAGGGCAGACATCTTAATGATAATCTTCCAATCCATGAACATGGAATATTCTTTCATTTATTTAGGTCTTTGATTTCCATTAACAATGCTTTGTAACTTTCTGTGTACAAATCCTTTACAACTTTAGATAAGTTTATTCTTAGAATATGTGATTCTTTTAATTTGCTATTTTTAATGCAATTTTTTTCTTGATTTGTTTCTCACATTGGTACACAGAAATGTTCCTGATTTTTGCATGTTGATCTTATATACTTCCACTTTATTGATCTCATTTATCAGATCTAGAAACTTTTTGTAGATTTCTTAGCTATTTCTGTGTATAGGATCATGTCATCTGCAGATAGTGAAATTTTTAACTCTTTCTTTGCAATTTGGATGAATTGTATATATTTTTCTTGCCTAAGTGCTTGAGAAAGCCGTCTAACACAATATTAAATAAGAGTGGTGACAGTGGGCATCCTTGTCTTGTTCCAGATCTTTGAGGGAAAGTGTTTAGCATTTCAACATTGAATATGATGTTAGCTAAGGGTTTTTCATATCTACCCTTTATCATCTTGAGTAAGTTTCCTTCTATTCCTATCCTTTGAAATGTTTTTATCAATAAAGTAAGCTGTATTTTGTTAAATGCTTTTTCTGCATCAATAGAAGTGAACATATGAATTTTTTTTCTTTCGATCTGTTAATGTGGTGTATCACATTGATTGATTTTTTTATGCTGAGCCATCCTTGCATACCAGAGATAAAACCCACTTGGTCATGGCATATAATTCATTTGGTGTGCTGTTGAATACAATTTGCAAGTATTTTGTTGAGGATTTTAGCATCCAAGTTCATTAGAGAGATTGGTTTGTAATTTTCTTTTTCTGGCATTTTTATGTGGCTTTGTTATTAGGGTAATGTTGGCATCATACAATGAGTTAGGCAATGTTCCCTCCATTTGTATTTTTTGGAAGAGTTAATGCAGGACTTGTATTAGTTCTTTCTAGAATGATTGGTAGAATTCACCTCTGAAGCCATCTAATCCTGGGTTGTTCCTGGGTTGGCTGTTTTTTGATGACTAATTCAATCTCTTTACTTTTTATTGGCCTGTTGAGTTCACACATGTCTTCTTTCATCAATGTAAGCTGCTTCTGTGTTTCTACAAATTGTTCCATTTCATCTAAATTATCCATCTTGTTGGCATACAATTTTTCAAAGTATCCACTTATGATACTCTTATTACTGTTGGATCAGTGATGATAACCTTCCTTCATTTTTTATTTTATATATTTTAATCTTCTTTCTTTTTCTTTTTTTTTCGTTTTTAGTCTAGCTAAGTGTTTGTCAATTTTATTAATCTTTTAAAAAACACTTTTGGTTTGTCAATTTTTTCTAGTGTTTTTTTATTCTCAGTTCATTTAGTTCTACTCTAATCTTTGGTATTTCCTTCTTTTTGCTGACTTTGAAATTAGTTTGTTGTTTTTTTCTAGTTCCTCCATGTGTTCAGTTATGTCTTTAGTTTTAGCTCTTTATTCTTTTTTAATATAAGCATTTATGGCTATATATTTTCCTCTCAGCACTGCTTTTGCTGCATCCCATTGTTTTGTATAAGTAGTGTTTTTATTTTCATTTGTTTCAAAGTAGTTACTGATTTCTATTGTAATATTTTGCAGTTTCTTCCTTGACTCACTGATTGTCTAAGATTTTGTTGTTTAACTTCCATATCTTTGTGCCTATTCTGGTTCTCTGTCCTTTATAAATTTCCAGCTACATTCGGTTATGGCCAGAGAAATTACTTTCTGTAATTTCAAACTTTCTGAATTTGAGAGACATTCTGTAGCATATCATGTGGTCTATCCTGGGGAATGATCCATGTGTGCTCAAGAATAATGTACATCCTGCTGTATTTGGGCATAATGTTCTGTGTATGTCTATTAGGTCCAGATCCTCTAATGTATTATACAAGGCCTCTGGTTCTTTATTAACCCTTGTAGCAATTCATTTTGTTTATGAATTCTTAAAATATGTACTGGATTGTGTTTGTAAACTGGTCTGTTTAGATTTAGGCGTTTCACTTTTACTTTATTAAATCAAGATTAGGACTTTTATTTCACCACACCATTAGTGTGTTCTGGGTTGAATCTCCACCCCTTTGGTGAGGACAAAACAGATTTTCACATAGAAGAAAAGAAAAGCTGAGCCCAGAAATGAACCATGGGGAGAGAGATGAACCTTACGCCAGCCTACAGCAGAGATCAGAAGAAGCTGGGTCCACAGAACCTTAAGAGGAAAGAGGAAAACTGAAACTTCAAAGACATTGCCCGCCATCTTTCATCAACATGTGGCAACAGACTTTGGGTGAGAAAGTACCTCTTAAGTAACCTTGAGTTGAACTCTTTAGGGCCTTGTGACTCTAAGCTTCTGTCCCAAATAAACACCCTTTATAAAAGCCAATAGATTTCTGCTATTTTGCCTGACTAATGAAACCCTCTGTCAAGATGTTCTGTCTAGTGATGATAAAGGTTTATTACATTTTTAACAATAATTTTGGCAATTCCTTTTATCTGAAAGGGGAAGTGGTTCAATTGTTGATAAATATAAGGGACATTTTAGTTCTCAGTTTATATTTCTCTTAGAGCTCTCCAAATGAGGACTGAAAAAAAAAACATTTAATAATTAGATTTATAATGAACATTGGCCTTCTTCTCTTCTCCCTACTGAATTTGAAGAATTTACTGTAATAGGAGAGAATTCTTGTGGGAGTGATGGCCCCAGCAATGTAGTCAGAGATTATTAAGTTCAGTTAAAAGCATTGTGCATTTAAAAATTACATCTACACTGTAACCGAACAAAATATTTATCATTTTTAAATCAATTAAAACTAAGCACCTTTAAATATATATATATATATAAAATAACATTTATGTAAGAAAATACACATATATGCATATATATTTATATATCATTTTACAAATATTGGTATGTACTGTGAAAAATCTTGAATTTTATGAACAATAAAAAAACATAAAAAATAAAAAATAAAACAAAAATAAAACACACACTCCCCCCCACACACAAAATTAATTAATTAATTAATTAATTAATTAAAAGATGAGTGAAAGCACTTAGCCATGTTGATGGTTAGGCAAGAATAAGGTATAAAAATGTTGTCATTTCTGCTCAGTGTCAATGGCTCTAGGGACTTGTACTTGACAGTCATTGCGAACTTTTTTGTTTCTTACTGCATAAATGTTTTTATGTGTATTGTCTTATCTGATTCTCTCAAAAACCATATCAACTACATTCTAATTATAACCATTTTACAGAAGTGAAAATTAAGGCTTCAATAATTTTAAGAGATTGTTCCCTGACATTAAGTTAATTAGAAGACTCTTGCTTTGAACCAAGCTCTTTTAGAGAATGTTGTCCATGTTCTTACTCATTTCATTTCTTTGTCTCTTCTGCTTTGACCTTACTCTAAACTGACCACTAGTGGCTCATCTATTTATAAGTGTTACTTTTTAATAGATGTTTGCTGACTAGCAAATGATTTTATTGGGTATGTTTTATATTCAATTTTTCTGGGTGAAAACTTGGAGCTGGGTGTGGATTTCATGGTTCAGTTATATATTTTATGAATAATTAAACCTTAGGAACATAATAAAAATGGTTGTTTTGATGTAAGCATACAGCCATTAACATAGATTTGTATAATTATTAGTTTTATTGAGCACTGTAAATTATTTTGGTCATTCTAAGTGGAATGCATGAAAATCAGGCTATTTGAAAGTTCTCACAGTGAACCCCACTATATTTTTATTCATCTATTTAAAAAACTTATAATTATTGAAGTTACATAACTGATATGTTTCTGTTAAAGTTTCAGGTGAAGACACAAATATCCTTCAAAGTGGGGTCTAATTATTTAAAATGTATTCAAAATTTGAAGTAATTATCTGGATGACTCATAGAAAAGGTCTCTGTGACTAAGGCATCTAGGTTTTTAAATGAAAGAATAATTACAATTTATAAAGGCACTTTATCATAAGGAATGTTTTTACAATTTCTAATTTGAATTTCTCCGCAATTCTGTGACATGAACAGTAAACTATATATGAATCCCTCCAGTTTGTAATTAGAAATTGGAAACATATACCTTGGAAAGTTGAACTTGATCAATTTATTTCACATTATTGAAACAATTGGCAGATAAAACCTTAAGACTCAAGCTTATATTTATCATGTTGTTTCTACTCCTTACCTACATTGTTGCCAATTTGTATACATAAGTGATGGGGCTATTACCTTGTGATTATAAATCATTTGCTGTCTCCTTCACTGAGGGTCTTTGTTCATAAGTTCATACTTGAATAAGGAATCAGAGGATTTAACCTTTAGAAGTGGGTGGAGACTGTAGAAATAAAACATTCCCACCTGTTTGGCTTTTGGACCCGTGGAAAGAACTTGTGTGGGAGCCAGAGGTTCTGTGTTAAAATCCCAGATCCACCATCTGTTATATGTTCAAACTCAAATTATGAGGATAATATAATGTAACATGGCCTATTTTCTAGGCATAGGCATGGAATAATTACTTTTCTTGCAATATTTATTAGTCATCATGAGAAGCCTGTGAAGTAGTAACTGTTAATTTTATAAGGACCAGCTCTCATTTTGAAATGGTGGATCAAAACAAAGAAACACAACATTTAAGCATACTTGTTATGTATAAGCTTAGAGCTAAGCACTTTCCCATAAATCTTTCTATTTTATAAGATAAATCAATTCATCTTAAAGGCCCAATACAGTTCAAAATTTTTACTAGATTTCAAAAGAGTTTTAAATTTAAATTTACTCTTGTAGATTTGAATTTTGTTGACTTTGTCTATTCAAACCATCCATTTGAGTAATAATAGAGAGATTGTTCAAATTCAGACTTATCTTATATGTTATTACCAAAATTAAGGTTCATTTGTCTCAGATTGTCAGGTGGCTTCTGGAATAACTTTACTTATAGTAAAGTATTTCAATTTTCAATTTTCCTTAGCATATAATAAAGAATAGCTATTAATTCAGTATTGTGGAAAAAATACTAAATAATCTTTTATTTTTCCTTTCTTTAAACTTCCATATTAGTTTTTTTCTTCAGGATGATCCCTTTTGAGGAAGTGCTTGAGGGATTAAGATTAGAAATTAAAACATCATCTTAACAAAGTGGGTTCTGCTGTGGACCAAGTTTGTACAAAGGCTTACACATTTTAAGGAGCTATTCTTCTTACTTTTCAATTTTTTCCCTTCTTCTGTCTTTGGTCAAGCAAAGCTAACTCCCTAATGGGCCTTTCCTCTTGACAGGGAGGTTCTTATTGTTAAATAGTGCATTTAACCCTAAAATCTAGTTAGAGATAATATGATCCAATGTCATTGGCTCAACTGCTTCATGAATATGTAAATCAAAGACTTGAAATAGTATAAAATAAAACATTATTCTGGCCAGATTATGATGACTAATATCGATTCATATCCATCATATACTCAAATTAAAACATATTTTTTTCTTTTTTAACTACTAAACTTTCATTATGGACTGTGATTATACTTTTCAAGAAGAAATACAAATTAATTTTTCATGACAAGAAAAATCTAATAGAGAATGACATCTCATTTTGCATTTCAACAAAAGTTTGATGAACAGAATTTTGCAAAATTTTCTCAACAGTTAATGCTTCAATTTTCCATTTTATTGTTCATATTGATTTTGCTTAGGTATGGTGAAATTATTCAAATTTTATGAACTCTTCAGCAATTTAACTGTTTTGCTGACATTAAGTGGGCTTTCTATAGTTATTGTACTTACTCAAAAAATTTTCAGACCAATGCCTACTAGAAAAGTGGTGATTTTGATAAATGCATGTGGATATATAAAAGAAGATGATAAAGATTTGATTTTCAAATTAAAGTAAGAAGATTGTAATAAATCATAAATTGGAACAAATACCAACTTTCCTCAAAATCTTGCAGTGGTTCACCATTTCATTGTAGGAAAAACCTAAGTCCTTACAATAGCCTCCAAGATTTTACTTGTTCTGGATTA
>JAQZBX010110667.1:0-10354 GCA_029593785.1 Cabassous unicinctus
GGAGAATGATTCATGTGCACTCAAGGAAAATGTGTATTCTGTATTTTTAATAAAATAAAATTTATTTTTAAAAAAGGTTTAGATTACAGAAAAGTTACATAGTAAATTCAAAGGATTCCCATATACCACAAACCCTCTTTATCCTACATCATCCCCTATTAATAACATCTTACAATATTGTGGGACATTTGTTACAGTTGATGAATAAATATTGAAGCATAGCTAGTAACCAAGGTCTATAGTTTACATTGTGGTTACACTTAATTACAATCACTTAAACTGCTCTATGTTCCACCTATTCCCTCACCTCCCTTCAGAACCTCTCATGACCACTATCTATATATCAATGTTACATATTCTTCCACTACTGCAATATTAATAAGTTTAGTTTGTTCATGATTGCACTCCCCCGTATGCTTGTTCATTCTTCAACCTTGAGTATTTTGAGATGGTGATGCCTGCCCTGCCTCAGGTTAAAATGGGGCTTAGATCATATGGTGCAGATGGAAGGAACTGTTTGTTTTCAGTTCTTGATATTCTTCGTCTTTTGGGTTGGGTGTTGTCCATCATCATCATTTAGCTAGTTTTCCTGGGCATGTCGAATGAACTGGACAGTAGGTGTTGGCTGCGTCTCTTCTGAGCCTCAGGGCTCAACCTGCATATGAACAGACTGAAGATTTAAGTTTCTAAGACACACATTTTATGGGTATACTACTAATTATTGGCTCAAATAAAAAGGGTAGTAGAATCATGTAGGGGAAAATACAAACGTGTCTAACTCTGTTAATTTGAATAAATATGTTTTCATACATACCAAGGTAAGGCCTGCTGACATGGTGCTGATTTCAAGGGGTTGTGTACTTTGCCTATAGTTTCTGGATGGCTCTAAAGCCCTCAGGAGCACCTCCATATGAGGCTTTGTTTTCAGTGGCAGTTAGTATGATCTGCCTGAGACACGCATAATTGCAACCTCTGTAATGAATTCTGAATCATGTTGAAACTTCTTAGCTGAAAATTTTCTTTTATATTTAATGCCTCACCCTCTTGGTCAAGGTTTTTTTCCAAATGCATCATTGGTTGGTACTTGGTATTAATTCCTTAGTGCTAGGGAGGCTCAACCCCAAAAGTCTTCTCCTATGCCATGGGAAAGGTAGTATATTTATGTGCTCAATTTGGCTTAGAGAGAGACCATATTTGATTAACAAGGAGGTTTTCAGCAGGAAACTCTTAGGTGATAATTATGAGGCTAAGATTCAATTTGACAAGAATAAGCTTCATGGTTATATGCATTAATATTGTTGACTTAGCATAATTGTCTGTATTCTTTTGCTAGGCACTGCCTATGTACTTAGGAGATTCTTACCCCTCTTTTTGAGAACATATCAGTAATTCACATGAGGGAAGTTTAATATTTTGTTATGGCAAGATGACACATTCATATTCCATAGAAGTATTCCACAGGTGCACCATTCCCCACACATCCCCCCACCACTGACTCCCTGTACCAGTGACCCTCCTCTGCCACATTTGCCAAAAGAAAATTACCACAATTTTATTTTCATCCACAGACCTCATTTCTGCAGAGTTCACTGGTTCCTTCCTCTAGCAGTTCCCCCGTTTCCATGAATAGCCCAACTCTCCCCACCAACCCTGGTCACCCTCACACTCCAGCACTGTTTACCCCTCTCACATCCCTCTATCACCATCATTCCATCTACTGCCACATCTGCTTCCTGCTTAATATATATATATATATATTTATTTATTTATTTATTTATTTTTTAAGATTTATTTATTTATTTATTTATCTCCCCCTTGCTGCTTGTGCTTGCTGTGTCCATTCGCTGTGTGTTCTCTCCGTGTCTGCTTATCTCCCCCTTGCTGTGAGGTCCCGCTGCATCAGCCCATCGCGCCGCACGGGCCGGCCTGCCCTCACAAGGAGGCCCCGGGAAGTGAACCCAGGGCCTCACACATGGTAAACGGGGGCTCTATCCACTGAGCCACACCCGCTTCCCAATATATTTTTATTAGATAGCAGACATTGTAATTTTTACCTTAATGGGTGCTTAATATTTTTTCATTTGAATTTTTTATTCAAGTATAATTTATACATGAAAATACATATACAATATGTGTATAGTAAAAGTTGTGAACTTACAAAACAAACATTCATATCATCATACAGGGCTCTCATATATTAGCCCACCAACACCTTGTATTGTTCTGAAACATTAATTACAAATGATGAAAGAGGATTGTCAAAATATTGCTATTAACTATTGTCAATATCTTATATTTGGTAGAGATTTCCCAAAAACCAACTGATTATTAATACACTGTGTTGGTATCATATATTTGTTATTGTTCATGAGAGAACAATTCCATATTTGTCCTTTTAACCGCAGACCATCTTCTACCATGGAATTCACTATGTTATATAATTCTATGCTTTGTACAATCCATTCAAAGTATATGCTCAGTGACTCTCAATTTCATCACAAAGTTGTGCTATCATCACCTCAGTCAATTTTAGAATGTTCTCATTGCTCCAAAAGGAAAATTCCCATAATTTCTTATATACCCCTATTGTTGACCCTTATTAAGTGCTGAATATTGTTGTATAGTCATAAATATGCTTGTGCTTTACTATGGGATGTAGTTAAGTTTCTTATCAACCATTGCCTAAATCTAGGGCTAATTCTGCTCTACTATTAAGTCAACTCACTCCTATTATCTAAATATTGAATGGATTTGAGTTTATCCCCTTAGGTTCAATTCATTTGTTTCCTGTGAATCAGGCATCACTATCATCCACAACTAGATATGTATCATTATGGGAAATATTATTTTACATGTCAATTTTTAAGGGTGTTTTTTTCATGTGGCAGTGATCCCTGTTGCATCTTGAGTGAAAAGCAGCAGAAACAATTAGTAATATTTTGTTAGAAATGGAACTGATTTTTGAGCACTTTGGGAAGCACCAACATCTTTACAACATTTACTTTCCATAAACATGGGTTTTTTCCCAATTAATTTAGATCACCTCTTCAATGGACTTTAAGGCTTTTTTCACAATAATTTTACAGAACTATTGGAAATTTATTATTAAATATTTTATTCTTGGATTTACTTTGTATAACTTTGTTGCTGGCATATGGAATTTAAATTTCATCTTTTTGCTGGTTTTTCATCCTTCAAACTTTCTAAAATCTTTTTAGTCTCAACATGATTCCAAATTATCACTTTTTAAACATTCTATGAAACCTCACCTTTATTTCTTTAATCTTATTAAAGTTTTATCATATGTTGATTTATGTGAATTCCAGTAAAAGTTTCCATTGAAGTGATGATAGTGAAGGTATATGTTTTGTTCCAGATGGGAAGGTAATCATTTTACCATTTGATAATTTTAAATGACAATTTAAGAGCTGATTGCTTTTTCATGTTTTCAAATAATTTTATTTCATTTTCCCTTTTTGAATAAAGCATCTTATGATATTCTGATAATCTTAAAACATTAAACCAACTTGTACTTCTACTATAAAGTCAAATTGGAGAAAATTTGTTTTTAATTTATTGCAATATTTTATTGAAAAATGTTGTTAAATATTTGCCTCTAGTTTAATGAGTACAATTACCCTCTATTATTATTTTATTATACTTCCCTGATTAATTTTTTGTGACAAGAATGTATTACCTTAATATAATGAGATGATGAAGCCATCTTATTTTTTATATTCTTTAGTGGATTTTCTCTGAGATTAAAAAGCCTGCTTCTTTCAATGCCTGGTGGAAAAACATTCTAAAAATCTAGGCAACATTATTTCTTTATTGGAAGTTTTATATTACTGATTAAATTTCTTTATGTATAGGCTATAATAATGTTGAAGCATCACCTATATCCCTGTTTCTTGACACTTCATTGCATACCAGCTCACCTCCAAACATACACTTTCATTTTCTGCCTGCAAGCTTTTACTGGCCTCAGAGTCCAGTTAAGTTATGGACCAGTAGTACAATAATTTTTTTGTTATCTATGCCAAAATTTCCAGCAATGACTTAAGGATTGATGTGTATTTTTGCCCCAAATACTTAGCCCTTTTTGTAATAACTATAAGGTACATGTTTTAGAGTGGCTCCCAGAATTCTCTGGTGAATTTGGTTCCTTTTGCACAAAGTGGTAGTTTACATCACATCTCCCCTTCTGTTAGCTGTTTTTCCCTGTCTCACTTTTGGGATAAACTGCAAAATCAAAAACAAAAAACAAAAAAAATTTACTTGAGTTTTCTAAGGAAATTGACACTAGAAGTGTTGTGGGAGACATATCCTTAAAATAACATTTTGAACTGGGATTACTCATCAGCTAGGAGACACCAGAGTTCCATGTCTTAGAGAAAGTAAGGTGGCATTATTATTCATAAGTTCACTGCAGTAAATTGGAATAGGATGCAGGCTGAATGAGATGAGCCTATGACATATTTCTCTAGCATTGCAAGTATGTGAACAATGAATATTATGAAAATTGGAATAAACACCATGGAGATTGTTGGTGTTATTGAATGCCACTGATTTTGTGTGGCATGGAAACCTGAGACTCAGGTCTATCCCAGATTTAAAAGAAGGGGCAAGAGCTGTGACCTCTTGCTGGGATCATTCATGTATGTACAGAGGTGGGAGATGGTGATACTGTTCATCCTTGGTGATGATCTACTATGCCTCAAGACATTGACAAGCACTCACCTTGTGATTAATTCTTAGAGTATGATATTTCACTTCTCAATGTCAACTTCTAATACCTTATTTATCCTAGACAAATCAGTAGTGTTTAAACCGAACTCCTGAAGGCCATGGGTTGGGGCAGCTGTAAGAACAAAGAAAACACCTGGCACAGAGTCAGGCATAAGCTTTATTGGGATTTACAGACAAGAGAGAGTCTTTGGTGGTGGCAGGCTGAAGAATGAAAGCACTCTACAAAGAGATGAGAAAATAAGGGGCAATATAAAGGGTTCAGAACAAAGATATTTCATAACAAAGTTTCTGCTAGGTTCACATGAAGCATATAAATGGGACTGGTGTCATTATTCTAGGAAAGAGGTATATAGCATGGAGAAAATTACAGTCTATAAGACATCTGTACGTAGTTTCCCTGTGGGGAAGTCTGCTACATTTTAACATGTGTACTGTGGCATGCAAGGTGCTGTGGGCTGAGTTTCCCTTAGGGAGGGGGAGCCAGGCCATGGGACTCACTGGACCCCCATAATGCACCCCCATACTGCAGCTTGTGTTGCCCATAGGGCACCCACTGCATCCACATTTTACAGCAACAGTAAAACAGCTGAATAATAAGAGTCCTCCTCCAAAAGCTGATAGACCTACAAAGTCATGTCACCAGGGCCAAGAAAGGGAATTAAACCAGTTAGATAAGGAATCATTTGCTATACACAACATTAAACATTCATGAGTCTCATTATAAGATGGAAAAGGTCTTATTCCAAACTAGTCAATGAGTCACACTCTGCCATACCAACAAGGTGTTCCACACTGTCCAGTTTGAAGGAGTTAATGGTCCAAGGAAGGCCAGTAGCACCTGAGCATGGTACGTCTGTGCAAACCCATCACCGGGTCTGGTTGTGGACATGAGTTACTTCTAAAGAGCTTGTAAAGGTATTGGCAGTGCTATGGGTGAAAAGGAAGATGTTTATGGGGAATAAGGGGAAGATCATGCTGGTTTAACAGTATGCAAGCAGCAATTTCATTAGTAGATAACAAAGTACCAGGTAGAGAAGTTCTATGAGAGGGCTTACATTTTCCCCCTCTAAATTTTCTGAGTTTTCTTCTGTGACATCAACAAATAACTTAGGCATAAGGAGAGTCCACATAGATAGATACAAGATCCCAGTGGTCAAAGGAGGCCCTGGGTTACTAACAAAGATTTTCACTGGCATTTTTTTGTATGAACTGTAGCATTATAACAATGTTCTAGGTGACTCCTACTCCCTATGGGCTTAAGATTCTTAACCAGTGAGGCTGCATAGGCCAGTGCCATGGGGAAAGGATCTCGTTTTCCCCAATTTGAATAGTGTGAGGCATAAGCAACAACAGATTATTGTTACACAAACTTTTAGGCTGTAAGACAGTTGGCCTTTTAACTTGTATTCTCAATGACTGCATTGGTCCTGCAGTTAGCATTTCAAGAGGAGCAGAGGCTGCAGCTTGCACTGAGTTTAAATGGGTAAGGGCTGAGTATAGTCTTTTAGTTCACTGTTGTAAAGATCCATGGTCACCTTTTATTTTTTTCCTTTAAAAGGCAATCCATTCTTTTTATATGACCAGTGCCTGTGAAGTTATACAGTAAATGAAAAGTGTAAACAATGTCCTGACACGTGGCCCAAGATAGTGTGAGGTGACCAGAAGATGGAGTTCCTCAGTCACTGTCAATTTGGGCTGGCACACTGTATAGGGCACTTATATTTTTTAGGCAGTGAATCCTGGCTTGCTGTTTAGCTTTTCCTGTTGGGAATGCCAGCAAGTGTCCTTTGTTGTGTCTGCAGCAGTGAAAGCATACCTTGCCCCTTCTGAGACAGGGAGAGGACCAATGTAATCCATTTGCCATCATATTTCTGGGACTTGTTCTTGGCCTATATATCCCATCTAGTGAGGCAATTGTCATGGTTGTCAGAGTGAGCATGATAGGCACACATGGGTGATGCCCACAAGTTGTTGGTGGGTGAGAGGCAGCTGGACCTGCTAGGCTATGTGCCACAAAGTCTGGTAGCCATGATGTCTGCTTTTCTTGTTAAGCCATTTTGCCATTTCTTGGGTCTCAGTAGCACAACTTTGCACCTTGCCAGAGCATCTGCCACATTACAGAAAAGGGTGTAAGGGCAGTGGGCAGGGATGTGAGAGACAGTTACCTGTCATCACTGGCAGGTGTCCTAGATGTCCTTCCATAGATCTTTCCCCACAGAGGGTGGCCCATTACAATTGATCTGGTTTCCATGGCACCAGCCAGGTGGTAAACCTTGTGTATACTGCCCAACTATCAATTCAGATTGTTAATGCTTCCTTGGGTTTGTATACTGTAACCATCCATACAGCCCTTCGTTCAGCCCACTGACTGCTCTGCATGGTGCCTCTTTCCCAACAGATACTGTCAGTGCTAAGCTGCAGTGACAGCCATACACATGTGAAGCTGTCCACTAACCAAACCATCCATGTATCATGCATTTTCTGGAACAGTTCCTGTGCCTTTTCTAGTGGGCACTTCGATAGCCAATTTGGGGATAGCAACTTGGGCCAAAGGATCTTCCACATAAGACACAGGGCCTAAGATCTCATGCATTTCAGTACTAAATAGGCTGGAATTGAAGACATTGTGCTGTAGCACATAAGCTTTCCACTTTGTTAAGGTATTTAATTGTGTACTACCAGAGCAAGTCTTGTTTCCAGTATCTGCAATCCACCATGAATAGGTATGGCAGTCTTCAGAGTGACTAGACAATTTTGGGTTAAGCCCTCCACTTGCAACAAGGTGTGGTATGTTGCACATAGCTGCTTTTCTAAGGGGATTTATCAAAATTTGGCCTCTTTCCACAACTGTGACCAAAACCAAAGGGGTACTCATTTAGAATGTTGCCTTTGCCACAAACCCCACCCAAAGCCAATATTGGTGCTGGCCACATCCTATTCATATGGTAAGTCATGGACTACTCCCTTTACTGCTTGAGCCTGTGTTATTGCCTGTTTTACTTTTTCAAAAGCAGCCTGCTGGGAGTACTCCTACTCCCATGTATGACTTTTCCTGATTAGCATATGCAATGATTTTAATATTTGAACAAATGCATTCATCTTGTATATTAAAAGTTTGACATGTAGAAATTGAAACTTGGCCTAGTGTTATATATTGCCTAAGAGATGCCTCCTGAAAGCCTCCTTGCTGCTCAAATGTGGCCTCTTTCTAAGCTAAACTCAGCATATAAATGCACTACCTTCACCCCGGTATGGGACATGACTCCTGGGGATAAGCCTCCCATGCACTGAGGGATTATTACCAAGCACTAACTAGTGATGCATTTGGAAAAAGACCCTGAAAAAAAGGGGAAAATATTAAATAAAATGAGTTATATGGCTAAGAGATTTCAAAGTGAGTCTGGAGGTCATTCCAGAGGTTAGACTTTTGCATATCTTAGGAGGATCTCATTGACTGCCACAGTAAACAGTGGGGCTCCTGAGGGTTCTAGAGACATCTAGACACTATAAACTGGACAGACAGGCTCAGGAATTCAGCACCCTGTCAGTGGGCTTTCCTTTGGAATTTCTACTCCCCAGTGTAAGAGAGTTAGACTCATTTATAATTTCCTTACAAATTACTCTTCTGCCCCTTTTATTTGAACCTGTAAATAGCACTATTTTAGTTAAATATATGTCCCTGAGACTTAAATCTTTTGTTTTTTCATGTGCCAGTTGAACCCTGAATCTCAGCAGAGTTGCAACACTTACTCTTTATTTCATTGGACTCACCAAACACAACTAACAAGGAGATAATGATGGACATGCCAGTCCCAAGGAACATAGAGTGTCTGCACTGCAAGCAAGATATTTCCATCCATCTGCCCCATGGGATTTAAGCCCCCTCTCAATTAGAAACAGAGTGGGCATCCCCATCCCCAAATCCTTAATTTTTGGAGGATGAACAATGGAGTAATGTAGATTTATTACTTTTCTATTATAGACATTTTTATAAGAGCAATGGAAGAACTTTTATCATTGATATAAATGCAGTGTCCACCAGAGTTTCTGAGGATAGGGAGAGGGAAAAATAGCTGTCACATGTGGAAATATTTGGGACATTGGAATTGAACTGCATCACATTGCAATAATGGATACAGTCCATTATGCATTTTGTCATAACCTATAATATTGTGCAGGGTAGAGTATAAAATAAAGTGTAAATTATAGTACAGGGTTAGTGGCAATGTTTCTGTATGTGTTCATCAATTCTAACAAATGTACCACACTAATAAAATAAGTTGTTTATGTGGGTAAGTGTGGGAGAGGGAGAGAGTGGGGCATATGGGAATCATATTTTTTATGTAACATTTATGTAATCTAAAGCTTCTTTAAAAAATAAATGAATAGATAATTAAAAAAAAATTGATGCATAATGTATTATTGGAGCTTATTCCAGGGTTACAATGTTGTGTTTTTCCTCAAAATCAATCATTAATATCAAATATTTACCTGTGTGTGAGAAAACTCATGGTCCACTCAATTGATGGAGAAAAATATTTAACTAAATTCAACACCTCTTCAAAATAGAACTATAATCAATATGGAATTGTAAAAAACTTCCTCAAAATTGTGAACAAGATAATGACCGGCATCTTTTAAGATTTTGCTCCTGGTATGATATACCTAATTTTCAAGGATTGCATATGGCATATGACTCTCTTAAAAATGTGATGCAAAGTTATTAACAGTGTGACAAAAACAGAAATATGCTTCTTATCTAAAATATTCCATTCCATGTCAGTGTTTTGATTACCCAGAGACTTCATATTTTAAACAGGGCTAAAAGGATGTTATTACTGTGGAAGAATGAAAGGAAAATTGTTTTAGAGATCTTAGATATCTTCCTTCTTCATAAGTGACTTTTAATTCTTTTTAAGCTTGCAAATAAACAAAAATTTGATACTAAGGGAGATCTCTGAATTTTGTGAGCATGATTTCACAAATTGATTATTTGATATATCCAATTAAACTTAAAATAGTAGAACATCAGGCAATAAAGTGGTATTTGTAGTGAAAATCTATTAAGTTAGATTTAAAACTGAATGTGTTAATGAAACTTTAAGTATACCATTATGAAATGCTGTCAATAAAATTTGACATTGGACAAAAAGGACACATGTAAGCAAAAAAAAAATCTGTCAATTTTAAGAATAAATTATTTTTCAAAGCTTATTAAATCAATAAAACTAATTGCAAACCCCAAAATATGTGGAAATATAAACCTCGTATAAAACATCTCTGCCATATAACTTAGAGATAAAGAAAAGAAATCAGGAGATAGCAAAAGTATCCTCATAATGATGTTTCAATTTGTAAATAACTACTAATTATATGGAGCTTATTATTTGCCAAATTATACAATTGTATGATGAACTTACAAATAATAGTCAATATTTTGGTGAAATAACTAAATTGTTAAATATTATAAATATGTTAATAATAGAGGAAACTGGGTTTTGGCCAAAACCTTATGTGTGGTCATTCTGCCCTGAATACAGGAAATTACAAAGCCTTGCTGGCAGCCTCATGAGAGAAAGCTGCCCTCCCCATATCAGGCATGTTG
>JAQZBX010110668.1:0-10344 GCA_029593785.1 Cabassous unicinctus
TTAGGTCTTTGATTTTAGCTCTTTCTTCTTTTTTGATATATGCACATATGTGTGTGAATTTCCCTCTCAGTACAGTTATAACTGCATTCCATATGGTTTTTGTTTGTTTGTTTGTTTGTTTGTTTGTTTGTTTTTCTGGGAAGTGCCAGGGATCGAAACCAGGCCCCTGCATATGTGAGATGGACACCCAACCATTTGATAAACATCTGTACCCCTGCATTCGATATGTTTTGACATATTTTGTTGTCATTTTCATTCCTTTCATGGTAGTTAGTGATTTCTTTTAAGATTTCCTCCTTGACCTACTGCTTGTCTAAGAATGAGTTGTTTAACTTCCATATCTTTGTGACTAGTCTCGTTCTCTGGCCCTTACTGATTTCCAGCTTCTCTCCATTGTGGTCAGAGAAATTGCTTTGTATGATTTCTATCTTTCTGAGTTCACTGAGAATTTTTCTGTGGCCTAGCCTGTGGTCTGTCTTGGAGAATAATTCATGAACACTCGAGAAAAATGTATATCCCATTTTATTTGGGTGTAGTGTTCTGTAGATGTCTAATAGGTCCAGATCCTCTAATGTATTATTCAAGGTCTTTGTTCCTTTATTGATTCTCTGTTGAGATGTTTTGTCCACTGTTGATAATGGTGTTAAAGTCCCCACTATAATTGTAGAGGCATCTATTTCTCCATTTAGTTTTTCCAGTGTTTGTCTCATGTGTTTTGAGGCACCCTGGTTAGATGCATAAATGTTTATGATTGTTCTTTCTCCTGAAAGCTTATCCCTTTTACTAATATATAGTTTCCATCTTTGTCTCTTACAATAGTTTTGCATCTAAAATCTATTTTGTCTGATATTAGTATAGCTACTCCTGTGCTTTTTTGGATATCGTTTGCTTGTAAGATTGTTTTCCAACCATTTTCTTTCAGCCTCCTTGAATCCCTGGGTCTAAGGCAGGTTTCTTGTAGACAGAATATAGATGGGTCATAGTTCCTGATTCATTCTGCCAATCTGTGTCTATTGAGTAGTGAGTTTATTCCGTTAACATTCAGTGTTACTTATCTCAAGGAATTACTTATATTAGCCATATTTTCTTTGGGTTTATGTATGTCATATGTTGTTTTTATTTTCTTTTTGTCTTTTTATTTGTTCTTACACTCTCCTCCAATTCTCTCTCTCATATTTTTTCCTTTCTTCTTGCAGAACTCCCTTTAGTATTTTTTGAAGGGCAGGATTCTTATTGGCATATTCTCTTAACTTCTGTTTATCTGTGAATATTTTAAACTCTCCATCATTTTTGAATGTCACTGTTGCTGGATAGAGAATTCTTGGCTGGAAGTATTTTTGTTTTAGCCCCTTAACTATGTCATACCACTGCCTTCTTGCCTCCATGATTTCAGAAGAAAAATCATCACTTAATCATATTGAGATTCCCTTGTATGTGGTGCTTCTCTTTTCTCTTGCTGCCTTCAATATTTCTTGCTGTTGTTTAGAGCATTGGGCAGTTTGATAAGCATATGTCTTAGAGTAGACCTGTTGAGATATATACTGTTTGGCTTGCACTGCACTTCCTGGATATGTACACACATCTCCCTCAATAGGGTTGGGAATTTTTCAGCCATTATTTCCTCCAACACTTCTTCTGTCCCCTTTTATTTCTTTTCTCTCTCTGGGATGCCTATAAGGCATATATTTGTGTGTTTTGTGTTGTTGTTCAAATCCCTAAGTCCCTGCTGGATTTTTTCTATCTTTTTATCCATCTGTTCTACTATCTGTTTGATTTCAGATGTACTGTCTTTCACATTGCAAATTCTTTCCTCTGACTGTTCTAATCTGCTCTATGTGCTTCTAGTGTGTTTTTGATTTCTTGGATTGTGCCATTCATCACCATCAAATCCATTATCTTTTTATGTATATTTACAATTTCTTCAGTATGTTCTCCCAGTTTCTTCCTAATAGCCTCAATCTCTTATTTCACTTCATTATGTTGGTCCATGATATTTGTTTAGAAAGCTTTGTTTAATTGTTCGATGTTTTGGATCTATTCCTGGTTTTTTGTTTGTTCATCTGACTGGGCCATGTCTTCCTGTTTCTTGGTATGGTTTGTAATTTTTTGTTGCTGTTGGGTCATTTTATTTTTTCATCTTGATGTGTTTATTCAGTTGATTAGCTTCTCTACTGTAGGGCTTTTTAGCTGCTGTTGTGTGTGTGTGTGTGTGTGTGTGTGTGTGTGTGTGTTAAGTTTTCTCTTTGACACTTTGTTCTTATTTTTCTATTTCATTGCTTTTTTCTATGTTCCCTTGAAGGAAAAAGATTAGTGCCAGAGGAAGCAAGAGAGATAATAAAAGAAATAGCATAATAGTAATAGTAATATTAAAAGTTAAAAGAGGAACTGTATACATCCTAGGAAAATTAACTCATGTGAGCAGTATAGAGTAATAGGAATAAAATAAAATTGAGTACCCACAATGAAATGGGAACCTGAAAACAGAAAAATTTATAGAGTGACTTAAAAGGCCAGAATGATGAAGAGGGAGGGAAAGAGGAAAGAAAGAACAAAAAGAAAATAAAAGAAAGATAACAGAATAGACAAGATAGAAATAAAAACCAGAAGAACTGAGGACTAAATAGAGGTGGAATGTAAGAACAACAACAGAAAGGAGAAGATAGTAAGATGAAGGAAGGAAACAAGATAACATTGGTAGATGAAATCAGTATACACAGAGAAGGGGAAATCAAAGAAGAGGAAACACAGCAAACAAGAAACAAGCCAGCAGCATCTAATTAAAGAAGAAAAAGGTGGGGGGAGAAAGAGGAAAGAAAAACAAGAAAACAAAACAAAAAAACAAACACAAAGGAAGTAATTAAACAAAAACTAAGGAAGGACAGCCTTCCCTCTTTGGCCCCTGTGGAGCTTCTCAGGCTGCTGGAGTTCATCAATCAACCTACAGCCTTCCCTCTGCAGGTTTTGAAGCAGTTTTTACTGAGTAAAGTTGGTTAAGTTTTTAAGGAAAGTAACCCCCTTTTTAAGGAAAAATAAGAGACACAATAAAAGATAATACAAAAATAATGTCTATGTTTTACCTGTCCTAAAATATCAGATGGATGTTGATATCCTGGTGGATCATTACTCTAAGAGGAGCTAGGAATTGAACTAGGGACCTTGTATATTCAAGGCAGAAACTCCTCCACTGAGCTAACCTTTCTTGTTGGGTCAATAAACTCTTGAGAAAGCTATCCAATATCAAACAAATATCAAATATTTATTTAGTATTTCATCAGTAAATTGAACTAATTGAACTAATTGTCTTTACTAAATAGATTGATATTAGTGTTATATTTGTATTAGAGGAACCACTGTGAAACTCAAATTCTGTCTTGCTGGAATTAGATCAGAGGTTATGTAATGCGGGGGAGGATAGTGGGTTTGAGAGGTGGCTGCTAAAGGATAGGTGTTTTAATATTGATTAATGAGAATTCTCTAAAATTGATTGTGGTGATGAATGCACAACAGTGTGATAAAATCAAAAGCTTTTGAATCTACACAAGATGGATTGTATGGTACATGAATATATCTCAATAAAATTGCTTTAAGACAAACAAAAAAATTCTGTCTTGCTAGAAATAGTGTGTTTATCACTAAGTGTTACACAAATTATGCCTTTTTTTGGACAAGACTGGAAGAAATTGAAAAAGTTAAAAAATAAATTTTAGATTTTCTCAATCATATTAAACTATAGTCTTTTTGTAGTTTTTGTAGAATGATAAATTTCGTGAAATCATGGTAATTCTAATTTCTCTTTATAAAATAAGAAAAATATACTTGCTGTAGGTAAAAGGGTGGGATTTCTCTCTACCTCCATGCTGAGATATTTTGGGAAAACTGGCATCAATTCATGATATATTTAAGCTGAATGAGATTGGTGGAAGTCATGGTTTCCCTGGTCTTGTATAGATGAGACTATCTACATCTAAATATGATAATAAATTGATGGCATTATTTTTTTAATATATCATACTTTGCTGTCATATAAAAAATTAATATATTCTTCTATCTCTCTTTCCTAAAACTCACAGTTGTCTTAAGATCCTGATGAAATTACTTGACCATTGTACTCTGACTGATGTCTCATGGGATGTTGCTGAGACTCTAGCAGAAATGTGAATGGCTAGCCCAGGTTAAAATATGTCCACCTTTAAAATTCAAGACACAGCAGCAGCATGGGTAAATTTGTTAGGTTTGGATAACTGGTACATGTGTAAATAATTTGGCAACTTATATATTATGTTAAAACTAGACTGACAGCAATTAGGGATTCAATAAAGAAGACTATAAGACTGGAGGAATTTCCTTTTGAAAGAGGTAAATAAAAAGACTTTCCTTTTATTAGAAAAAAAAGAAAAATTGTTGTCAGGGAGATAGGGAAGAATCAATGACAAAAAATGATATAATTAACCCTAATTCAAAAGAGGCCATGAAAATCAGTGGCTACTGTGACTGTTTGGCCACCCTCTGCCACTTAAATTCCAGGGTGGTTGTACACTGCAGGGAAGGCATCCTATAATCAGGGTATATATAATTAGTTCTTTTATAGCTATATGACCCAGGGAATTTTCTAGATTAGTGATGCAACAAACAGAGTAAAGCTGATCTGGTGTCATAGTTGCTGCTTCATTTTTAATTTGTAGTAACACGTGGTCTGACACTCCAAGAGTGGTCTTAATTTGTAGTAACATGTGGTATGACATGCCAAGAGTAAGCCAGTCATAAAGTCCTGTCAAGTTATTTCAGACTTGCATGTGAGTGCATCCAACTGGGTCTTCTTTAATACAAAAGGACTGCTGTCCTTTGAATAAGCATATGCATATTAACACATGAGGATATTTGTTTTATTTTTCTACATAAATGTTATTTTTTCATCTGCACATTAGCACAAAAGATCATTTGTGCTTCAACCACATTTTCTTCAAATGAACCTGCCCAGAACACAACTGCACTGGATTGGGGCATTACAGTCATTTGTTTTTAAAGTGCTACCGAGGAATACAATCATTGTCATGGAAATTTACCACCAAACTAGATCATCAAGCTGTCCACACACCTCAAAAATCTCTTTTCTTCTTCTCCTACTTTTTTTTTAATGTAGGGTTGATGTGACATTGAAGAAAAACTACGGCCTCGACTATAAATGGTACAGTACTGACCAGCTGGTAGCTGAGCAAACTGGGCAGTTTACCTTATTTCTAATGCTTCCTCATACACAAGAGAGGAATGCTAAAGAAAATTAATCAGAGGTAACCTTAGTTGTCTTTGCAGGATTTAAGTGTCCTTCTCACCGCTTGCTTTGGTATTCATGTCTTAGCAGGTTTGGGGTGGTGCAGAAGGGCTCTGTGCCAGTTCTGACATCTCTGTCATCTGGTAGAGATTTGTTCTGACTTCCAGCATCCACTGACTTGGAACCAGGAGGAATTAAGGGCTGTCTCTGAACTTAAACTTGAAGCTTGCTTTCAGTAAAGTGCTGCCTCAAAACCTTTTCTTCAACTGAAACAATGAGATTGTTGCTTGTTATTTCTACATTAAAACTTAGAGTGCAAGTTCATTCCTCCACAAAGAACACATGCACATCCTTACACAAAACAAATGTGGAAGTGTTGTGAGCCCACTAAAGCTGTGTTTCTTGGTTACAAACACATGGTAATATAAGCCTTCACGAAGAATTGGTTTTAAAATACCACTCTGCAAAACTTTCATCAAGACAATTTTTTTTTAAATTCTCAAGCCACTTAAGTTTGTTTAAAAAAAAAAAAGGCAAGGGAATAAAGGTGATTCACAAAGTAGTGTTTTCAGCATTGGATGAATAATCCTACCCAAGGCTTGACATTTATGATGGTCATTGGAACATTAATACTGACACCGTTACTAAACAAATCCTGAAATTAGGAAGCATTCACAGTATCAGCTTTCTCCAGGCGATGTCCAGATGGTGCCCTAACACGTACACACCCATGGTCTCCTGTCTAATTTCCTCGCTGACCCTTACATCAGCGTCCCCAGTGACCCAAGAAAAGGCCACTGGATGGAGACAATGTGCAACTTAAGGGGATTTGCCGTGTATCCAACAGAACACAAAGGAGAGTCCAGTGCCATCTTTTCATCTCACTTTCAATTCACCTGCTTTGCACAGGGGATAGACACATCCCAGCCAATGCTTTTGAAGAGGTTTCAAGTTATCAGGGGAGTGGAGGAAGGAGAGCCCCTGCCGAAAGTATTGAACAGTGAACAGGATGCTTGTGGGGTCCATCTGGGAATGGAAATGGCTGGGAAAAAATGTATGAGAGTGCAGAAGTCATGATCTAAATCTCTGACATCTTTATACTTGAATAAATTGATTCCATCCAAATTTCAAATTCACCGACTCCCTGGGGGAAAAAAAACTCAAAACTGTATTGAATAATTCTACTTAGTGTCTGAAATTCTTAAGACACATAATATCGTCTTAGAATTAATTGCCCATGCCTCAGTTTCTGCCAGACTCATGAGTAATGGTGGTAACTTCAAGTCAAACAAAATATCAAGTTGACTAACTCTGGGGACTATGTGTTTTGGAACTCTAAGTGCTATTTCAAAATGATTAATATTGGAATATAATCTTTAAAAACAAGTACATTGAAAAAGTCATGCCAAAGTCACTTGCTAATTCCCAGAGCTCTTAAGACTCTTTAAATGTGTATTTTAAAGTGATATACTTAAAAGAGTTTTTGAATCCCTCCCTCAAAAAAAAAAAGGAATATCCCATAAAATTAGTTTTTAAAAAGGCTTTGCTCATCAAAGGTAAATATATATTACCTCTGAAATATTTATTTAAGAAGTAGATAGAGAGCCTGTAAGAGCTCACCTAAATTCATATTCACAACAAAAGTTAAGTTTTCATTATAGCCTTTTAAATCTTATTGAAGGAAAATGAATCCTAATAAACTGTCAAAATATTTCATCTTGATGACAATCACTCCTTAGTAAGCTCAGAAATGAAAGGTGACACATTCAAAATGAGTGGAATTAGGTTAAAATTGTGACTGAACCAAATAGAAAGGCATATCAATGAGGAAAGGGTTTTGAAAGATACATAGTACTAACATTGTGTGCCTAGTTTATTGCTTTTTTTCCCCCACCAATCAAAACAAAAGCACCCCAAAAAGTGTCAAGCACTGTTCAAGGAAGAATTCTGAAGAGCTCAAAAAGAGAACAGAATGCAAGTTTGTTATAAAACTTCCATTCCTAAGACTGACACCTGAGACCAAAACAATTTCCTCTTTTGCCCTAAAATCACTGTGTTTTGGTTCTTGGCAATATTTGGCAAATCAACTTTGGACTAAAGAAAATTCATGACTGTTGTTCTGCTGGCCGTCACTTGCTGCTCCTTGCTTCATTCTGACTGGCTTACTTGCACTCTCAGTTAGCAAGTATGTCAGGGAAGAAAACAATCCCTGTGCCAACTGTCCCAACAGTTTAAGAGCTTTTGGCACAATAGAGAAAAAAGTGATAGAGTCTACCATTTGCTAGTAGGCTCAAAATAAACTTAGGAAAGTGTTTGGCATACTACTCATAGGGTATATTTAGTAATTGCATAATTTTTCATTATATGGCTAATATCAAGGGCAAATGTCTTCCTATACATGTCACAATGTTCCCATTCATACCAAAATTTCTCAATTTCCCAAAAACACTGCCTCTGCCCCATGTTCCTGTACTCAGTGTCAGCTCTTTTATTCTGAGCAGCTAATTAGGAAAGGTGACCCATCCATTCTGTTCACAGTGACAGCCCACGGGGTAACTCCTCTTTCTAACGTGCTCCAAGCGTGGACCCAAAATGGTACTTGAGATAATGGGTAAAATCGAACGCCCAAAGCCTTAACAACCCTCACAGCCCATTATAATATGTTACTGAGTTTAACATGTAAACCTCCTTCAATATTTAACCCCAACTCTTAAATTTGACCACAGCCTAAGAAGGTGCAATCAGGCTTTGTCAGTTCTCTCTATGGGAAAATTCCTGAATGGAGGCTCAACATTTTTCCCCCTAAAAGACCAAGTGTGGGAAACACCAAGCTCTACCAAGCAGGGCCATCCCTCAGCTCGAGGGCACTCTCTGTCCTGGTATGGCAGTTAATGCAGGTGCACATCTTCTGGGGTGGCAGCACTGGAAGTCACAGGTCCCACGCCCCGGTCTGTGGGGACCCCATGCAGGCCGCTCTTGCTGTGCCTGGAGAAGAGTTTCTTGTTCAGTATCTTGGTGAAGGTTGCCCCCTTCCTCCTGGCCCCCTCTGGCTGCTGCAGGAACATGAGGTCATTGTGTGACTGGCTCATGCCCAGCTCCTTCTGCCAATGTCACCTGCGGAAGAATAGCTTTGCCCCGTTCTGTAAAATTCCTCCTTTGTACCTCTTCCCGTGCCAGGCTCGGAGATGCTCAGCAAGCTCTCCGACAGCTCGTCTCCATCCAGGTCCCCATCAGGGTCCGGGGGTCTGGCCGCTCCAGCCCTCAGCCTGGAACACCTTCTCCACATCCCAGGAATTAAGTTCATATTTCAGGGGTTCACTGGCAGGCAAGGCGGGGGCCAGCAGGTCCTCCTCCCGTGGTTCAAACTTCAGCCACCTCCATATGCCACCAGGTCCCCTCCTGGCCGGCACTGTCCATGGAGCCCACATAGTCCAGCGTAAGGGCAGCTTCGCTGTTCTCAGAGAGCGAGGTCTTGGAGACCCCCGATATGAGGAGAGTGGTCTTCTTCCCTGGCGACTTGAGTTTGATTTTTGAGGTTTCGCTGATCTGTGGAATGGGAACTTCAGCCACAGGATCCACACCATTCAACACCAACAGTTCTGTATCTGAGGAAGAGAAGGTTTTGATGACGTGGGCATTGGGTAAAAGACTGACTGGAGGGCGATGTCCTTCTCGATCACTTTCACATTGCCAGGAGTTCTCACCGGTGACTTGGAGCTAAGGGGGGAAGCCCTCCCCACATCGAAGCGAGGCATGGTTTTCACGGTGGTGGCCAACATGACCACAGTCCCACGAGGCATCACTGTCAGGGCTTTTTCTACCTGTGCAACAGTGACAGGGGGCACGAATTGGGCAGGATTTCCATTCGCTACCTTCTATGTAAGAGAAGTCCACAGTGGCCAACCCCAGGACCAGGTTGCTGAAGGTGGAACCCCAGGTCAAGGTGAAGCTTTGTGGTCCAGAGGGCTGCTTCTTAAATAAATCTAAAGGAACAGTCCTCATCACAAACAAACATTTCTGAGGGTCCACCATCCTCAGAAATCTGCAGCTCTAACTCGGTCGACTTGGCATTCAATTCAAAGCTGACTTCTTCTTCCCAGATGAGGCCGATAGAGTTGTTTGTGAGGGAGCTGAAGAACCTCTGGGCAGTAGGGTTCAGCAAAGCCGTGCAGACGGGGCTGAAGATGCCTGGAGCACCAGAATCATTTAGCAGCGAGGCTGGGATATTCTTCACCAGTAGTTTTAGTTTGTGAGTCCTTGGAGATTTGGGAGGGCAGGATTCCTGAGAGTAGATGCAGGGCACTGGAGATTCGGAACTTCCTTTACAGCTGTAGGTTTTGTGCTCAGAACCACTGATGGGGAAGCTGAACTAACCAGATGCTTCAAAATGCCTCTGAGAGTTTCAGATATTGCATTTGTTTCAGTCACCTGTTCCTCCTGCAGTTCTTTGGGCTGGACTGAATGACCATTTCCAGAATGCTGATGAAGGACGACCGAATCTGGATGCCCTCTCTTTTCTCTCATGTAGAGGTCCAGCTGTAAATGAAATGGGGAGAGCCGCACTTCATACAGCTGGCGTCCATGGCCCAGGCAGGAGGCCGATTCAGTGCTTACAATGAACTGAATGGCTTCACCCATTACAGTACAAGACATCTTCTGGGTCCATCTGGCCACACTCGAGACTTGCTGCACTGCCAGCTCCAGGGGCTGCTGCAGCCGGTCCTGCTCGAAGGAGAGGAGCAGCGGGGCCCCTCTCCTGGTCTCATTGTTCAGGGCCGACACCTAGGCCGCCTGCCACTGGCTCCACCAGCTCTTCAGCGTCAGGATACAGGTCAGCAAAGCATTAGTCTCCGGCCGCTGCCTGTCTCCAGGCTCCACCATGTGCTGCCTGCCCGAGGGCGTGCCCGGCTACGTCTGGACCACAGCTCGCAGTGGGGCGGGGCGGGCAGGACAGAGCCGGGCGCCAATGAGCCAGATTCCCCGGCAGCTCCAAGCTTGGGCACGAGCACTGGTGCACGCAATTAGAAAATAGGGACCCGACAGCACCCCCCGGGGCTGGTACTCCCGATCGCACA
>JAQZBX010110669.1:0-10354 GCA_029593785.1 Cabassous unicinctus
AAAAAAAAAAAAAAAGACAGCAAAGTGCTAGCAAGGATGTGGAGACACTGGAACTCTCATATATTACTGGTGGGGATATAAAATGGTGCCACTGGTTTGAAAATCAGTTTGGAATTCCTCAAAATGCTAAACTGGCTATCATATGACCCAGCAATTCTACTCCTAGGTATGTATGACCCAGCAATTCCACTCTTAGATATATACCAAGAGAACTGAAAACATATGTCCTCACAAAAACCTATACACACATATTCATAGTAGCATTATTCACAATATCTAAAAAAAGGAAACAACCCAACTGTCCATCAACTGATGAATGGATAAAGGAAATGTGGTATCAACATACAATGGAATATTTTTCCATTATCCAGCAATAAAAAGGAATGAAATACTGATACATGCTACAACATAGATAAACCTTAAAAACATTATGCTGAGTGAATTAAGCCAGTCACAAAAGGCTACATGTTATATGATTCCATTTATATGAAATACACAGAATAAACAAATCTACAGACATAGAAAGTAGATTAGTGGTTGCTGAGGGCTAGGGGGCGCCATTGGAGGAAAATGGGGAGTAACTATTAATAGGTAAGAGGTTTCTTTTTGGTGATAAAAATGTTCTAAAATTGAATGTGGTGATGGATGCATAGGATCTGTGAATTATATCTCAATAAACTGTTAAAACAAAAACAAAAAACAATAGCAGCAACTGCCTAGGCGTCCATGTTTATTGGGGGGAAAGCCCATGCAAGATGTACAATTGAAATTAAAATGTGGTTTTTACATTTCTAAATATTTTGCTTATTCATTCATTAAACAAATTTTAATTTAGTATAATATGATATGTAACAGGTACTTAATATTTACTTCTCTTAGGAGGTGAAAACAAAGAAGTGGATCTTTTCTAAGACTTACCAGTGATCTGAAGTTGTGATTTCATGGTCAGGCTACCCATTGAACCAAGCTGTGATCCACTGTCAGACATACCACCAATAATCGACAAACCTGAACATGGCAAAGGAGAAAATGTAAACCTCAAAAAAATCCCATTTTTAATTATGTAAATAGTACTAACCAGGCCATTTCCATGCTCTGCTTAAGGTCCCATAATAACCAATGGTCTTCCCATTGCTAAACACAATAGTCTATTCTAGTGTTCATCCTACCTGACCTATCAGCAAAATCTGACACAGTTAATCATGCCCTACTCTGTGACTGGGTTCCTAGGTCACATTCTCTAAGCTTATGTCCTATCTCACTGATTGCTCCTTATCAGTCTCTCCTTTGAAGATTCTTTCTCTCCTCTCCAATCTCTTAATGTTGGAGTACACCAAGGCTCAGTTCTTGGTCCTCTCTTCTCTTACTCATCATCTTACGGCTTTAAATATCATTCATATACCAACAAGTCACAAATTTTTGTCTCTAGCCCATACCTTGCTCCTAAACTCTAAACAACTTCCCTTGGGTATCTAAAAGACATCTGAAACTTAACATATAGAAAACTGAACTTCTGATCACCCCACAAACCTTCTCTACTCTGCAAGCCTTCTCATCTCAGTTGATGGCAACTCCATCCTTCTAGATGCTCAGGCTAAAAATCTTGGAGTCATCCTTATCTCTTTCTTTTATAGTTCTTCTCCAACCTGTCAGCAAATTCTACTCTATCTTTAAAATACATGCAGAATCCAAAATTTCTTACCACCAATCTGACCGGAGTCACCCATTTTATTCATTGTAAAAGACTAAATCCTTACAAGGACCTATAAGACCCTATATGATACATGCTCCCCCTGCTCCCAACCTCCAGATTTCATTTCCCTTCTACTCTCTTCTCCTCAGGCACACCATCCTCCTTTATTAATCCTCAGATATGCCAGTATGTTTTGGCCTTAGAGCCTTTGTTCTATTTGTTCTCTCAGCCAGTATTACAATCTGCACCACCCATCCTGAATACTTTTTTTTTTTCCTATAGAAAATGTCATTTGCTGACATAATAAATAATTTATTTAGTAATTATGTTTATTATTTTTGTCTCTCTTGGCTAGAATTTAAACTCCGTGTGAGCAGGTATCTTGGTTTTGTTCACTGATGAATCCCAAGAGCCTAAAATAATGCCCAGCACATAGTAAGCACTTAAGTATTTGTTGAATGAAATGAATAAAGAAATAGTTAATGAATTATACTAAATAAACAATTCTAACATATGTCTTCTTCAGTCCCTAATCACGGAAGAGTTAATCCCCATGTGAAAATAGCATGATTTATATAACAAAGATTTTACAACAAAGAAAACCTGGCCATGATTCCTGGCTCCAACACTTACTATGTGACACTATTTGAGTTATTTCACTTCTCTAGGTCCCAGTTTCCTTGTCTAGAAAATGTGAATAACACCACCTCTACCTTCACAAGGCTGGTAAAAGATTAAATGGTTATATCTGTGAAAAAATGTTCTGTAAATGTTTTTGCTACTTACCATTTATAGTGTTTGAATAAAATTGAATGTGTTCTCACAAGCCCAATCTCGGACTCTCTGCCTAGAGGAACCCACACCAAATCTTGGTGTGTATTTCCATCCTTCTCTCCCATTTCTCAGCAAGCTGTTCTTTTCCCCCATTTCCCAATAAATTCTTTCTACTAGCCTTACTTTAAAAAAAAAAAAAAAAAAAATTGTGTTCTAAAAAAATCTGTTCTTAGGCTTTTGGGGATTGGGTAAAAAGATTAGAAATATTTCCTTCAATGATAACAGCCATGGGAAAGCAGCATAGGGTGGGAAAATATAAAGATTATTAAAGTCAAACTAAATTTACTTAGCACTTACTATTTGCCAGGTACTATGTAAGAAGTATACAAATAAAATAACACAAACTATAAACACTGCCTTGAGATTTTACATAAAATCAGCTTCTATTTTTAAAAAACTTAACATACAATTCTGACGTCTTCTCAAGTATGCCAAAATGAAATGGAACAGCAATTCGATAAACTCTATAAAATCTAAAGTGTTTCATTCTTTGACTTACATATGAGAATGCGCAAAACTAAAATTTAGCCTCAACCATTAATAATGACTAACTCATTCCCTTGGCCCGGTATATATTTTTTCTTTCAATTTAAATCACACCATTTCAGATATTTTATAACTTAAAATCTGCTAAAAAGGCTTTTTTATTTTAAATAGGGAAGGTATAAATCATAAGTAAAATCATTAATATTGACCTAGAATCTAAAGGAAATGAAATGTAAAATAAAAGGCTTAGAGAAGCAGATGTGGCTCAGGTGACTGGGCTCCCGCCTACAACATGGGAGGTCGCTGGTTTGGATCCCAGTGCCTCCTAAGGAAGACAGTGAGCTGGCGTGACGAGCAGGCACAGCAAGCTGACACAACAAGAGACACGAAGAAAAAGCATAATGAGAGACACTTCTACCAGGGATCAGAGGCTCCCAGTGCCTCCTAAAGTAGACAGCAAGCTGAGGCAACAGGCAGGCATGACGGGTAGGCGTGGCGAGCTGACGCAACAAGATGACGCAACAAGAGACGTGGGGAGGAGAAACATAATGAGACACACAACAAAGCAGGGAGCAGAGGTGGCTCAAGCTATTAGGCGCCTCCTTCCCACATCAGAGTTCCCAGGTTCGGCTCCCGGTGCCTCCTAAAGAAACAAGGAAAACAAACAGACACAGCAAGTGAAAAACAACAAGGGGGTGGGGAGAAATAAATAAATAAAATAAATCTTAAAAAAAAAAATAAAAAGCTTAACATCGCATTGCACAGGACATTTTAACTCAAAGTCCTTGCTATAAAAGGTCTTCAAAGACATCATTAATACATTCTGTATAATTATTACCTTCCCCTCAATACCAAAAGCCTGATTGTCACAGAACTATGACATCAAGAGGCATGGAGAAAAGTCCTTATACCTATTAGCTGCTTATGTGTATCAACAGTTTATTGCTGCAGAAAAAAATAGAGATTA
This sequence comes from Cabassous unicinctus, assembly GCA_029593785.1. Classification (NCBI taxonomy): domain Eukaryota; kingdom Metazoa; phylum Chordata; class Mammalia; order Cingulata; family Chlamyphoridae; genus Cabassous; species Cabassous unicinctus. The sequence continues at coordinate 3,981 of JAQZBX010110669.1, forward strand.
TTTATCCTAAATTTAAATTACGTACAAAGTCCCTAAGAAAACAAGACATTTTAGGCCTCTACAGAAATAAGATAAATTTTTAAAAAACTTAATGTCATGCAGAAAAGGTTAATCAAAGTACAGACTGTGAACATTTTTATGAATGGTGATTCTCTCCAGATAATTACAGAAAATCACTTTGGTAGAAATGTTAGGTACTCTTCAAAAATGTACTAGTTTTACATATCTAAATTCATTAAATATTTTAAATACTTCAAAAGAATAAAAATCACTGTTTGTATGATACAAAGAAAAATGCTAGAAACCTAAATATCAATTTGTGACCAGCTAAATAAATCACATATTGATACAACAGAATATAATGCATCCATTAAAACAAATAATTTATCTGTGCCTAAAATGGAAAGATACCAAGACATTTTTTTAAGTTGCAAAATACAATATAGCACTAGTTTTGCAAACAAAAATAAACTATATATTTCTATAGCCACATATATTTATAAATAAACACAGAAAAAGTATATATATCCCAAATTGGTAACAATGGTTACCTTTGTGGAGGTGGGGTCTAGGTTCTAAAGAAGGTGACCATTGGTAATTTTAGTTTTGTATGTATTGTTTGAATTTTTTCAAATAAAACATGTATTACTGATTATTTGTACAATTTAAAACATAGGCAAGACAGAGTAGAAAGAATAAAGAATCTATACTTCAAGCCCAATCCTTTCCTCTGAACTCTAATAAACTCTTTGACTATTATTTACAACTGCTTTTTTGATTAAAAGGACCAAATCAGAACTCTGTATGCCCGGCACCCACACTTGTGCCTCAACTACAAGGAGCACCACCATCGAACCATTTGTTCAAGCCAAAAATCAGGCATTATCATTGATTCTTCTTTCCTTCATTCCAATATCATCAGCACAGTCTAATAATTCTATCTGCAAAATATACCCTAAAATATACCCTATAATATAAACCTACTTTTTCCCATCTCTTCTTTACCATCTAATGAGATACCATTTCACAACCACTACAATGGCTATAATGAAGACATACAATAACAAGTGCTGGTAGAGCTATGGAGAAATTGGAAACCTCATACAACATTGGTGGGGGGAGTCACGATGGAAATCAGTTTGGCAGTTTCTTGGAAAGTTGAACATAAAAATTTACCATATGACATAGCAATTCCATTTTCAGGTATATATCCAAGAGAAATGAAAACATATGCCCACATAAAAACTTGTATGTGAATACATTTTTCACAATAACCAAAAGTGTACCCAACTGTCCATCAATTGATGAATGGATAAATAAAACATGGTCTATCTATATAATAAAATAGTAGTCAGTAATAAAAAGGAACAGGCTCTCTCTGCCTAGAGGGGCCCACACCAAATCTTGGTGTATATTTCCGTCTTTCTCTCCCATTTCTCAGCAAGCTCTGCTCTCTCCCCCATTTCCCAAATTCATTCTTTTTACTGGCCTAAAATAAAATAAAATAAAAAATAAAAAGGAACAAATTACTGATACATGCTATGACATAGATGAATCTCAAAAACATTTTACACTAAGTGAAAGAAGCCACACACAAAAGACCACATATGTATATTTCCATTTGTGTAAAATGTCCAAGAAAGGCAAATCTATACTGACAGAAAGTAAATTATAATTGCCTAGAGCAAGGTATGGGAACAGGGATTAGCAGTAAACGAGCATGAGGAATCTTATTGAGGTGATGAAAATGTTCTAAAACTGATTTATGGTGATGACTACAAAATTTGGTAAATTTACTAAAAATTATTAAATTGTACATTTGAAATAGGTGAATTAAGTGATATGTAAAATATGCCTCAATGAGGTTCAAAAAATAAGAAATTATAGATGTAATAGACACAATGTGAAAGAAAAGTTCTGTACTCTCAAATTTCAACTGGAAGCATCAATATGAACTTATGAGGTATTTTATCATACAATTAACTTCTATAAATGAAAAAATCATTAGGATGAAAAACTATATATAGTTATACACAAAACTGTATATATCCTAACTTTGATAAATGAAAAAATATAATTAAAATTAAAATCACTCAGTGGATTAAAGGCAAATTAAACACAAATGAGAAGAATCAGAGATAGAATATAAAGAATTTAAACGGGGTGGATGTGGCTCAAATGGTTGGGTGTCCATCTCCCATATGGAGGGACCTGGGTTCGATCCCCGGGACCTCCTGGTAAAATAAAGAAAAAATATAGAAGGCGCGCGTCAGGCCCCACAAGCGGGTGAGCCCCCAGGCCCTGCACGTGGGCGTGCCAGGCCCCACAAAGCCACACAGCAAGATGATGATGTAACCGGAGAGTGACACAAGGGAGAGCCAAGACGAGATGTGCCAAAAAACCAGGAACTGAGGTGGCACAGGTGGCAAAACGCCTCTCTCCCATATCGGAGGTTCCCAGGATCAAATCCAGGTGAAGACAGGAGGAGAAGGATGAGAGGAAAGGGCAGGAAACAGACACAGAGAATTGCCCAGTGAATGGACATAAAATAGCAAAAATGGCAAGCGGGGGGGGAGGTTAAAATGGATAAAAGTAAATAAATAAATCTTAAAATAAAAAAAAAAAAGAATTTAAACAGAATACAGAAGAGTAGGATATGAGAAACTAACAAAGATAGACAAGAAGGTCCAACTTATTATCCAATGAGTTACAAAGGAGATAAGAGAATGCAGAAAGCAATATTTGAAAAGATAACAATAGAGAATTTCCTGTAATTGATAAACACCAAACTTCAAACTCAGAAATCTCAAAGCATCACACACAAGAAAAGAAAAAGAAAACCAAACCTAGAATTATAAAGTCAAATTATAGAAAGCCAAAGACAAAATGATCTTAAAAGCATTCCCTACAAATAGCAACAATTAGACTAATAATTAGACTTCTCAACAGCAACAGTGAAAGTCAGAGAACAGTGAATGATATCATTGTGAGAGCGGAAGGGAAAAAAACAACAGTGTCGTCTAAAACTGAATGCTCAGGGAGATTATCTTCTAAAAGCTAGGAGGAAAGGCATTCAAATCTACAAGAAAAACACAGAGTACCAGTAAAGGTCATTATGCAATTATAAAAGATACTACAAATGCATATTTTTCTTCTTTCTTCTCTTAACTGACTTAAAAAGCACCTATGTAAAACAGTATATACTGTATAACAAATTGTTGGGCCTATATCATATAGAAATATATTTGATAATAATGGCACAAAGGATACAGGTGTGAGCAGAATTGTACTGGAGTAAAGTACTGATACAAGACGACAACTTGAATGAATAGGAACAAATGAAAAGAACCAAAAATGGTAAATAAGAAGGTAAATATAACAAACTCTATGAATATATACTTGCTCTTCTTTCTTTTCTCAGCTTCTTTAATACACATAATATTATATAAAGGAGTAAGTATAACAAGTACTGTAACATACAAACCCAAATATGGGTGTGTAACATTATATGCATATTATATTACAGATGCAATATATACAACAATAGCACAAAAAGAGGAAAGAGAAATAAACCTGTGTCTTAGTTTGCCAAAGGCTACCAATGTACAAATACCAGAAATAGGTTGGTTTTTATAAACAGGATTTATATGGGGTAAAGACTTACAGTTCCAAAGCTGCAAAAATGTCCAAATCAAGACACCATCAGAGACTCTGTCTCACCAAAGTCAGTTATTGGTGAACCAGGCATCCTGCCACATGGTGAGGCAAGGTGGCGACCAATTTCCCTGCCTTCCACTCCCATCTCTTGGAGCTTGGCTGTGGGAGATCAGGCATATGGCTTGGCTCTTTCTGGGCCTCCTGTCTCAGACTTAGTTGGCCCACTTTCTCCCTAAAGCCCAGCTGTGGGTGATCAGGCATATAGTTCATCTCTTGGAGGGCTGTGCCTGAGCTTAGGCTCCTAGCAATCCTTGAGTCCTCTCACATGGCTGAGTCAAAATGGCAGAGCTCCCTTTTCTGTGTGTCTTCTTTCTCTGCGTGTCTCTGTTTATACAAGGCTCCAGTAAGAGGGTGGACACCCAACCTGAGTTATGCCTCATTACCATAGTTCAACTAAAAGCAATCTAATCAAGTGCTCTAATCAAGAGCCATTTACTGAATCTAATGCAATCAAAGGGTCTCATACCCACAGGAATGGATTAGTTCAAAAACACAACCTCTTTTGGGGGATTCACCAAATTCAAACTGTCACAACCTATATAGGAGTAACATCTCTATATCTCACTGGAATTAAGGTAGTATAAATCTGAAGAAGATTCTGATAAATTAAGATATATAGCAAGCTCTAGAACAACCACTAAGAAAATAACAAAAAATATAGTGAAAACCCATTAATAGAATTAAAATGTAATACTAGAAAATATTCACTTAATATAAAAAAAAAAAGCTGTAAAGGATAGAGGAAACAAAACAAGAGAGACAGAAAGATGTGAGACATAGAGAAAAAAGGACAAGCGTAAATTCAATTATATCAATAACAACATTATATGTGGTTGTATTAAGTCAATCAAAAGGCAGAGATTGTCAGACTGAGTTTAAAAAAATCCAACATACACTGTATACAGGAGACATACTTCAGATTCAAACAAACTGAAACTAAAAGGATGGAGAAAGAAATACGCAAACACAACTATAACAAAGCTGGAGTGGTGATACAAAATTCAGACAAAATAGACTTTAAAACAAAAAATATTGTTACAGATAAAGGAGGACATTTTCTAATGATAAAAGGGTCAATTCATCAGAGAGTTAAAACAATTATAAACATATATGAACCTACCTACAAACCCCCAAAAGACTTCATGTGAAACAAAGGTTTATAGAATTAGGATAGAAGTAAACAATTCAACAATAATAGTAAGATACCCCATATATATATAAATTTTTAAATTTTTAAGAGGTACTGGGGATTGAACCTGGGACCTTGTACATGAGAAGCAGGCGGTCAACCACTGAGCTAAACCCACTCCGCAAGATACCCCATATTAAATGATGGATTGAACAACTAGGTGGAAGGCTAACAAGGAAACACAAGACTTCAACACTACATACAAACTAGACCTAACATATCTACACAACACTCAACCCAACAACAGCAAAATGCACGTTCTTCTCAAGCCCACATGTAACATTCTCCAGGTAAGACGACATACTAAGTCATAAAACAAGCCTCAATAAAATGTAGAAGGATTGAAATCATACAAAGTATATCTCACAATCATAACAGAGTCAAATTCAAAATTAATAACAGAAAAGTTTGGGGAATTCACAAATATGTGAAAATTGAACAATACACTTGTAGAAAAATCAATGTGTCAAAAAAGAAATCACAAGGGAAATTAGAAAATACTTGGAAATGAATGACGATGAAGAAACAACAAACCAAAATATATGGGATTTCCCTCTAAGTAAAGCACTGCTTAGAGGGAAATTTATAGCTGTAAATGTCTATCGGAAAAAAGAGAAAGCTTTAAAATCTACATCCTCACTTTCCACCTTAAGATACTGGAAAAAGAGCAAACTAAACCCAAAGCAAGCAGAATAAAGGAAATAAGAATTAGAGTAGAAATTAATGAGATAGGGACTTCCAGGAAGATGGCAGACTAGTAAGACACAGGAATCTCTTCTCCAGAAAAATAGCTAGAGGACAGGCTGAAACAGCCCCGAAATAGATCTTCTAAGGTTTAGGACAGCAGGTGAAGGTTGTACACCACCCAGAGAAGAGAGGGACAAAAGAGGGAAATCGCAATGACAGAACCGTGAGTTGGAACGAGCAGCAGCTACTGCTGCCGGTACCCTCCCCCACACTCTTTAGAATTCTCGGGCCTCTGGGCCTGCAACTACAGACAAAGGGGGCTTCAGGGATCTACCACTCCCGGAAAGGGAAGAGAGAGGGACACAGCCTTAGGCTGACTCAGGTTCTGACCCGCAATTTTGGGCTGTGGAGCCCCACAGACCCTTCCACATGGCGGTCTGCCTGGGAGCCTAGGAAGGACTGGAGAAATCCGACCCTCGCAACCTCCCTCTCTTCTAGCCTGGACTAATTGTTGAGGACTCCACAGGAGAGGGGAGAGAGAGCCTGGGGCTGACCCTGCTTTTGACTCCCAGGTTTGGTCTACCCTGTCCCGAGAGCCCTTCCAGGCCGGGTGGGGCTGCGCCATTGTTTGCCTTGGAGCCTGCAAGGGGCTAAAGATATACAAACCTCCCAATCTCCTCCTCTACTAACAGGGACTGATTGTTGAGGATTCAGAGGGGAGTGGAAATATTTCCTAGCTGGGAAAAGGGAGGGGGCTGCCAGAGAAGACTGGAGAACTGTC
>JAQZBX010110670.1:0-10347 GCA_029593785.1 Cabassous unicinctus
ATATTTGTTTTAGTTTACTGACTTATCCAAGGGTCTCCCTAATCTGCCATCTTTGTTAAAGACTGTCTCTATAAATTTTTCATGGTGGGATATTATGTCTCCAACTGCTATTTTGAAATAATTATTTATTTATTCTGTAGTCTCATTTAGTTTGACAGCAGTAGTACCTTGTGGTTAAAACCATGGTTCTAAATCAGGACCTGATATGAGTACTGGAAGTGTCATTTCCTAACTGTGAAGTCTCTGCAAATATGTGAATTCTTTTCCCCTCAATTTCTTCATATAGAAAACAGAGACATGTGAGGTGCTGAGAATGCAGTCCTGGCATGCTGCCGGGCCATAGTATTTGGCTGAGCATGATAGTTGTGATGAGGTTCTATTTGGGAACTTTGAGTCCTTAATCCTTTTGGAATGGATGCTTCCATCTGTCTTCACCACTGTCTACCTAGGGTTCCACAGACTGCATGACACATAGTAGGGATACCAAAAGGATTTGTTGAATGAAGACAGTTTTTCAGGCCCTGATTAAAGTAGCTCTGAAAATGTAGATCAAGTTGGAAATGAATAAAATCAGCTGTTTTTTTCTGTTTGAATCCTTAATTATCTATAGGCTGCCAAAAACAAAGGTGAACTAATAAGCTTCAAACTTTTTCAATAATTTTGTGTAGAAAGATTTATATTTATAGAGCAGCAATGGGGTGAGGTGGTAAGCCGGGGACTTGGAAGGGCCTAAAATGATCTAAGAACTGTGGAGCAGCCTCCAGGATGGCAGACTTCAGAGTTAAGGATCAGGCCCACCTATGTACAGAGCTTTGGCAAAATTTAATGTTGATGACGCCTTTCCAATCACCTACCACACGAGGTGCTCTGTCAGTATGGGCCACTTGAAAAATGTTGGTATATGGTCAGGTTATGTGGCCAAAACTTGATGGATTGCTGCATGTTAACCTTGGCCCAGACCCAGGAAGAAGAGAGATGAAAATTTTCATTTTTCTTTATATTATTGTAGACCTCAGATGCTTGATAGCAGAAACATAATTTTGCCCTTGTTGAAGCCCCTTCTTGTCCAAGAGTGTGGAATGTGAGTTTTAGGTCTGACTCATCAAGACCTATCTGGACATCAGAGCTCACTTGTTGCACATCGCCAAAGAGAGAGGGATATGCTGTTCTCATTGCAACCCTCCTTCCCGGACCCTTCTCATCTCTCCCCTTCCAAGCCATGTACACCAATTTTGGGGTGGGAACATGTGGGGAGGTTCCTGCAGGAAGATCAGAATCAGTAAAAATATCTGAGACCAGAACTCAGGCAGGAGGCACCTCCCACATCCAAGGCCCTCTCTATTGGAACTTGCCTATTGTAAGGGGGAAAGAGGGATATCCAGTTGTGGATCTGTCCTTGGAGATCCCTCTGCTTCTCCTATTTAGCCTTTGGAGTGCTAATGCCCTCACCTGGGGAAACTTTCATGGAAGTTCTTGCCATTCTTTCCTCCTTGCCAACAATGCCTTGACCCCACAGCATGACCCTACTACTTCCTCCCAGAATTGTGTTGCACTTACCTCTTGGCTCAGGCTTTACCATACTGAAAGCTGACTAATGCAAGAATAGGTCCCAACCAGGGTGGCTTTCCACAGGAGAGTGATGGGGAGAGACAGGCAGGATGCCAACCTAAGCTTCTGACCTTCCCTCTTCCTTGTAAATGGTCTCTCACAAGAGAACATTCTTCCTGATTCTTGTCATTGTGTAGCTCATTTATCTCCTGGACCAAGGTCCCCTTTGCTGGTTTCCTCTTCACAGGATGAGCATAGGTTCCCCCACATCCTGTGCACTCTGCAGGCCCTACTTGGGCAAGGGAGCCTCAAGTTGAGCCTCATACTCAATGCTACACTTGCTACTTGCAAACCAGAACCATCTGGGGGAGAGAGACCATTGCACTGTGCTGAGGATCCTCCAACCATACTACAAATCTATGCACATTCTAGGTGCTCATAAAATTTTATTAACTAATTCCTATGGTTATTGAGGCTTATATGGTGAAAATGATGGTTACATGTTGGGGTTGTTGTAATAACTTAGAAATCAGTGTTGCAGGGACCTTGATCATTGCTTATTTTTATAAATCATATCATCCTCTAGAAAAAGAGTCAGTTCAGCTAGGGAATAGAGATGTAGCTGAAGATTACTCCTAATCTAAATAATTTAAAATAAAATTTTAAAACTGATCAAATTCTTGAGTCATTGAAATTCCATTGCATTATCTATCTTGTGAAATATTTAATTATCAGGGATTAAAAATATGTATTGATTGATACAGCTGAAGGACACTAGGTAATTTTAAAAATTATAGACAACCTAGTGATTATTTGTTTGCAAAAGTAAGAACCACTTTAAATTAATAATGGCCCACTTGTTACTTGTTTTATAATAAGTTTTTGCCATATTTTCTAAAGTTGATTTCTAATATAAATTGCTAAATTTTCCTTGCCTATATTACTGTCACATGTCCATATACCTAGCATGTTATAAGGATACCACCAGCAGATCCTCATTTAATAAATTCTGAACATTTTGGTTACCCAGTGGATACAGCAGGCTCTGAAGAGCTCACTGTAACTTCACCTAGTCTGGATGCAATGTATATAACTCCACATCCTTCTCCTCTGAACATCCTCATGGCTGGAGTGCTATCTGGTCCAGAGCTGGGGCCTACTCTGCTGTGATGCTAGGGTATGTGGCCAGGCCTGTGGACACTTATTCTCACCCCTCCTTGTACTCCTAGTGCAACATCTGGTGCGGCCCTCAAGGGCAGGTCTGTGTGTCCTCTGGAGTCTATAGAAACTCCTCATTTGGCTGACCCTTAAAATACACATGATTAAAAAAATCTCATCTGATCAAGGTTGACATCTTCAAATCCTATTGACAGCATACACCCTTGATAGGATGGGATGAGAAGATCACTTTCCCACTAGATTACTCCTCCAAAACCAATAACCACAGGGTAATCAAAATAAGAACATCAGAGAAATTTCCATAGTGAGGCCTCCTACAATGTCCCTGACTGGTCCTCCTAAAATGGTCAAGGTCATCAAATAAGGATCATGTCAGAAGCTGACAGTGCCAAGCAGAGCCCAAGGAGACATGACTCCTAAATATCATGTGGTGTCCAGAATTGATGCTGAGACAGAAATGGAACATTTGGGAAAACTGAGGAAATCTGAATAAAGTGAAATCTTTAGTTAACACTGATGTATGAATATTGGTTCTTTAATTGTGACAACTGTTTCTCACAAATGCAACATATTAACTGCAAGTATCTAGGTGTGGGGTACACCAGATAACTCAGTTCTACATTCCCATACTTCTGTAAATCTAAAACTGCTGTAAGGAATAAACTAGATTCCTGCAGTGTTGGCTATTCAAAGGTCCTTGTCTGGGTCAACAGAACAAGACCTGTCAGGCTCAGATGAAAAGAGTGAAGGGCCTGACCCTAACTATAGGCCTGGGAGCCCATTCCCTTGGCCTCAGGACTCTGGCTTGACCTGTCCCTTCCTCAGCTCCTGGCCCATCCCCTGGCTGGAGACTGCACCCTAAGGACCTGTGTTTACCTCTGTTTGGGTGTAATTGCTCCCTGAGGGCCACTGCTTCTCCTTGGCTCCTCTTTGCTCCCCAGTGACCTTGGCATCTGCCTTGAGCAGATTGGCTTAATTTAAAGGTCAGCAGAAAACAAAGAAGACACCAAAGGGAAGGAATTTGGGCTTTTATCCCTAAGGTTCTATATCTCATCTAATCAGGGTAAAGATATTATTTACCTTTCATGAAAATGTGATTCTTTTCAATTTAGATAGGAAGCAATTTGAGGCCCAACATTTATATCCCTTGACTTTTAGACTATCTTTCCTCATTTTACTTTCAATATTTCTGAAATGATGGTTTTGTTTTAACACTGAGAAGTTTTACTGTGGAAAACTAGCCCCTGCAGTTTTTTAACTCCTGTCGTTTACTATTTCAGTTTGAAGTGCTGAAGATCCCAGAGACTCTCCCTCTGAGCCCCTTGGCTTTGTTGCCTCCAGCACCATCTGTGCAGCAAATAGGTAAGATGGAAAATCAGTGCCTATGATACTGACTTTATAGGTCAAATGACACTATAGGCCAAGGTTTTTAAAATAATCAGCTCTGGCTGCACAAGCTAGACGTGGCTGACAGTTTCCTGTTAATCAGGGCCTGGAAGACTCTTGGTGAATGTGCAGATGTGCAGGCAGGGTGACCTTGATGTTAGCTCTGTACTGTGGGCAGCAGGGGCCAGAGGAGAGCTTACTCATCTGTTCCTGTGTGAGGATGATCCCATGTATTGCATAGAAGTGTGTGTGGCAGTGGTTGCTCAACGGTCCCAGTGGGGGCCTCTGGACTGAGAAGCCTGGGATGAAAGAACTCCCACACTGTTCAGCTGGATCTTTAGCAGCCAAGTTCTACAGGAACACAGCTTAGGCTCTGGTCAGCAGTCTGTGCACTCTTTAGCCCTTGTTAGGGTGGGGGGTAACAAGGGTGAGTGGAGTGAAGCTGCCACAGTTGGGATTGGTCCAGAATCCCAAATGTGTCTATTCCTATGCTCCATCCTCCAGGTGCTTACTTCCAGGTACATATTCCTGCAAATCTGCAGCATCTTTGTTCAGGGAACACTGGAGGGAGACCAGCCCCTGTTAGGATGTGCCCACTTAGACAGGTCCTTGTTCCAGGTAGTCCTTATCCATGGAGAAACCCCAAGGCAGGTTCTCTGATCCTCCTTCTTCCCTGGGCTGCCTGAACCTGGGGTGTGCAGGGCTCAGTGCAGGGGAGGGAAGTGCTAACACTGGGGTTGAAGGACTAGGTTGTGGAGCTCAAGGATCATGGTTTCCTCTTCTGAGCTGAATCCCATCCTGCCTGAGCATCCAGGGTGAGGAATGGGATGCCAGATAGATGTGCAAATTTGGAAGGACTCCAAGGCCTGGGAACTGGGTGGTGGATTGTCAGGAAATTCTGAGAAAAATTGTTTGTGTTGGGTTTCTTTATTTCTTTGCTGCATCCACAGTCCCTGGCACACACTGACACCCAATGAAGGAAGAAGTTTCTCACATAGCCCAAGAGAACCTGCATGGGCTTAGAGGCAGAATTTGGGCTCCTGCCAGTGGCAACATCCAGCTTTTCAGACAGCAGCACTGGATACCCAAAATCCTGGCCCCCACATACTCTGGGGTGTAGCTTGGAATGGAGAAGCCATTGTTGAGCAGTTGAGGTTTTGGCTGCAGTATCTGCTTCCAGGTTAATACACAGCTGTTCTTTGACTGTGTTCCCAAACTGCTATGAAGCTGGTGGCTGTCTCCCAATACTCAAACTGCTCTAGCTGTCCAGACCACTTGCCAGGCTATGCCCCCATTTCTTGTTTCCCTCAGGGTAGCCAATCTCCTCACCTCGGCCTATCCCTCTGCCCACCTCAAACCCTCTGTGAATGAGAAATCCAGCTAACTTTAAGGTAATCTTCTCCATGAAATATTGCCCAATCCCCAGTTGAATTGGTTTTTATGTTTTGGGAGTTCTGAGGCCTGGAGCCTGCTGATCAGCCTCTCTGGGTGTGTGCATCTTGCGTGTCACAACCCCAGACAAGCCCAAAACTCTATACTTCCTGATCATCATTTGCTTTCTTGTGTCAGGATAATGTAGGAAATGTTCACATTATATTGAAGAGATGCTTCACTTTGTATGTAAATTACTGAGCAATGCAGGTCCAGCCTCATACAGGAAGTAGATGTTGTCATGAGGAGGTGAATATGTGGAGCTGTCAGAGGTTACATGGGGAAGACCCAGAGGGGTGAGTTAAATTTCTGATTGTCTCCTTTATTGTAGGGACTAATGTTAACATTTAGCTATGTGTTTCCTAGGGCAGCATCCCTGCAGAGTGTTAACAGGACCAGCCTGCAAATAGAACAGCACATCCACCCAATGCTAGTGCCTCCTGCCACCCAGTAGCTCTTTGCATCCCAGGACCCCTCGGAGAGGCTCACCCACCCAATGACAGTTAACAACCACACACCCTTGATGGAGTTTGTCCTGCAGAGTTTTACAGAAAACCCCCAGGTCCAGGGTGCCTTCTATGCTGTTTTCCTCTTCCTTTTCTTGATGACTTTTGCAGGGAACAGCCTCATCCTCATGGCTATCTGCCTGAATCCAGCCCTCCACACACCAATGTACTTCTTTCTCACCAACCTGGCCATCTTAGACATCATGTGCACATCCAATGTTCTCCCAAAGTTGCTGGAGAACCTGGTGGGCAAGGGCACCACCATCACCTATGATGGATGCATGACCCAGGAATTCTTCCTGTCATGGATACTGGTGGCTGAGCTGTTACTTCTCACAGTCGTGGTCTATGACCACTATGTAGCCATCTGTCAGCCCCTGCACTTTCAAACACTGTTAAACAGGACCCTCTGTTCCCTGTTGACAGGCAGTACATGGACTGTGGGTGGAGTCAATGCCTCTGTGCTCACAGGCCTGATGGCACAGCTAAATAACTGTAGCCAGAATCAGATCCCTCACATTTTGTGTGAAATCCCCACACTGCTGCTGCTCTCCTGTGGCTCTACATATCGGAACAACATCACAATTGTAATTGAAGATGTTTTCTTTGGGGTGATCAACTTCTTGTTCATCATGGCACCCTATGCCTTCATCATTGCCAGCATCCTGCGCATCTGCTCAGCTGAGGGCAAGCACCAGGCCTTCTTCACTTTCTCTTCCCACCTCCTGGTGGTCTGTATTTACTACTCCACTGTCATCTACACCTACTTCCTCCCTGGTTTTGGGTCCTTTGTGGAAAATAACAAAGCAGTCTCCATCCTATACACAGTTGTCAGCCCCACCCTTAACCCACTCATTTACACTCTAAGGAACAAAGATGTAAAAGTGGCCCTCAGCAGAGTCTTCTCCACATTTGTTAAATGAAAGGAAGTGACCAAGGTGAATTTGTCTTTATGTTATTGAGTTAATTTCAGAAAATCACTTTAAGAATCTGATGCAAGTAGCAAGAGGAAGAATGTAATTCAGGTAATTGATTTAGAAACAATGTGCTCACAAAATGGAACTGGTCAATCTACTAGGGTGAAACTAACTAAACTTTCCAAAGAACTTCTCCTTAAATACTTTATCATGATTCTCAATTAGTGTAAACCATTTGTTTACAAGTTCTTTTCCCTTTAATGTAAAGTTTTCAATAAAATACATAAATAAAAGTGCACATTTGACAGGTGAATACAGTTGGATGACCAAAACTCCTCTCAAGATATAGAATATAACTACTATCCCAGAATTTTTTTCTCCTGTCCTTCTCAAGTCAATCCCAATCCTATTATTTACTGAAGTTATCAATGCTCTTATTTTTCATCATTAATCAGTTTGCATGTTCTAGAACTTCATATAAATGGAATTATAGAGAACATGAGCCTTTTTTCACTTAGTATATTTTTGATATTCATTCATGTTCTTGCAAGTCTTATTAGTTTGTTCATTTTTTAAATTAGTATTCTATTGTATGAATACACCACATTCTTTTGGCTATTATGAATAAAGCTGTTATGAACATTTGCATACCTGTCCTTCTGCAGATGTGCTTTATATTCTCTTGTGTAAATGATTAGGAATGTTAATTCTGGGTCTTTAGGAATGTGTATGTTTGATTTTATAAGAAAGTGTCAATTTTTCCCAAAAAATTGTTGTACCCTTTTACAACAGCAATGAGTGAGAGTTTTGGTTCTATACATCCTCAGGAACAATTGGTGTTACACAGAGAAATGTTTTAAACATTGAAATCTATTCCTGCCTTTCCACTGATTATACTATTTGAGTTCTATTGCTCATGGGTGAAGTTAAGCATTGCACATGATCTGACCTGAACTTTTCTTCTTTTCTAGGGTAATATAGTGCTATAAATGTCTCCTTAAGTATTGCTTTAGGGCATCCCACACAATCTGATATACTGTGCTTTCATTTCCATTAATTTAACAATGCTTTCTAATTTCCCTTTTGATTTCTTATTTGAAACATGGTGTTATTTAGTTTCCAAAATTGGGGTATTTTCAAAATCCCCTTTTGTTGATTTCTAATTTAATTCCTTTACTGTCATAGAACATATTTGTATGACTTGTACCTTTCAAATTTTTAGGAAAGGTATTTTGATCTAGTTTATGTTTTTTTCTGGTAAATATTGTTGAAGGGGGATGAGGAAGTCATTAACTTCAGAATTAAGAAAGAGTTTGGAGATTGGCAAATTTCTGCCAAGGACCTCTCCCCTTTCCCCTGAGATCTTTCTTCAAATTATAGAGAGTGCAATTGCTTCTCCTCATACACCTTATAAAGTCTCCTGTCACTGTATGATATGGCTCCATCTCCTCTAAACTTGCTGCCCCTTCTTTTCCTTTACCCATCTTCAAGTCCCACCACCCAGCAATCTGTTTCTCAAAATGCCTGCTGGTGCAACTCCTTTGCACTCTGTTACTTCACCTGGGTTGAGCGTTTACATGATGCAGGTCTCAGATGGTATGCCACTTCAGAGAATTTCTTTTACCACATTAATAATTTTCTTCCACCTATTCACACAATATTATTATATTTGTTTCTTTTAAACTGTCAACTTTGTGAAAACACCATGTCAAAGTATTTTGTTGACTATTTATTGATTTATATTTTACTAGAATATAAGCTCCTTGAGGGCAAGGGAGTGTGTCTGTTTCACTGTTGTATTCCTAGCATCTAGGACAGTAACTGGCATGTAAGAGGCATCTACTAAGTGCTAGGTGAATGAACAAATGCTTCCCCACATTAGAATGTAAGTTCTTTGAGTGTAAGGACCTTTTTTTGCCTAATTCAAGATGAGCATGAAGCAGAGTGCCTGGTAACTATTAGGTGCTTAATAAACATTTGTGGAATGAATAGCATGCCCAGGAGGACTTTGATGCTGTACAACAGACAGTAAATGTGATTTTGCATAAGTCTTAGAATTGGGCCACGCATCTGCCTGTTGTCTTATGACCACAAAATCCAGCTCTGGTTTATAGATTGGAAGTCAAGAAATCAAAGTGGCAGGCAAGACCAAAATCTGAGCTGCATAAGCAAACATTTCCTCACACAATTCTTCAGAAAACCTGCTCCTAAATGGCTTCATTGGACTGGTGTGGTGAATTAATGGTCTAGGGAAGGTGAAGATAGACAGGGATCTTTCTCTAAAAGTAGGACTAAAAAAGAAGATGCATCACTTTAAAGGGAATTCCCAGGAGATGTGAAACTGGGAGGATGAAATAGGACATGCATAAAAGTGCTTTGGAAAGCAAAGAAAGTGCAGTATCCCCTGAAGTGGGGAAAGGTAAAAGGAGACACCCCCCCCCCAGAAACAAATCATTCCAGGAAACATGTGCTCTGGATTGGCATTCCTGTTCACCTGAATCATAAGATGTTTCTCAACATGAACACTTATTCAGCCATCAAAGTTGGTAGCAGAGTGCCCTATGTTGGGATTCCTAGAAGTGGACCCAGAGATGAGAGCTTTGCATTAGTGATTTATTATAGAGATGGTTCCAGGAATCTAAGGAGGGAAGGCAAGAAACTAAGCAAGAGTGTGATTCCAGGGGAGGTCCCAGCCTAAACCTGATGCCACGGAGAGTTCTTGAGTGTTAAGTTACCACAATTTATCCAACTCAAGGCAAGAGAACTGGGCTTCCATTCATCTAATGTGGTCAGACACTGCCTTACGCCCTGGCAGGAACATTAACATGCAACACTCCTGCTCTCCTAGCATCCAGTGAAATGTTGCCAAGAGGTGACATTTGCCCTGGGACACAGGTTCAGGTGTGAACTGTCAAGTGGATGCAAAAGGTTTCTTTGAGTATGGAGAAATGGGCTAAACCCCTGTCACCTTCAGAGCAGTGAACACTGATAATTGTGTATGTTGTGCTCTGTGCCAGGTCAGTGGGCATGGAAGGCACAACTTCCATCACTCCCATGTCCAGTTGGTGGCCAGGGCCTTCCACAGCTCCGTGAACTTCTAAAGAATGCACAGATGGTTTGGTCATGTGCTGGAATAAACATGAGGAGGTTCAAGGTAACTGTCCGGGGTAAATGTGAGCATCAGGTGCTAGGATCATGGAGATGGTTAGATGCAGAGGCATGAGGGTCTTAAGGCTTCTCCTGGGAAGAAGGGGATGAATGAACAAACTTAGGTATAGTCCCCTTCTCTCTAAGAACCAAGTAAGAGACCAAACCAATCCTGAAAACAAGAAGCAGAGGATTAAGGCATGAAATCTCTTTCCCGATTTGGGGTGTGTGTG
>JAQZBX010110671.1:0-10354 GCA_029593785.1 Cabassous unicinctus
TTTTTTTTTTTTTTTGTAAATTTTGGATAATCATCATTATCAGTTATATATATCACAAATATATTCTCCTGATTTGTGCCTTTTTTGCTTTGTTTTGTTTTTACTCTCTTTATTGTGTCTTTTGAAAAAAGTTTTTAACAAAATGTAGTTGAGTTTTATCAGCATTTATCAGTGTTTTCCTTTATGTTTGCACTTTGTGTCAGGTATAAAAAATCTATATTCTACAACACCATCTTCTAAAAACAGTAGAAATTTTCCTTTCACATTTAAGTATTTATATCATCTGGAAATGACATTTGTGTATGGTGCAAGCTTCAATTCCCATATGGAAAATCAACGACTCTAACACTTATTATTGAAAAATCTATCACATACTACACATATATTCATATACATATATAGTATCTCTGTTCTGTATATGTTTCTGGTATCGCTACTTTGTTTTATGTGTCAGTTTTCCTATCCTGTCTTAATGACCATAGCTCATCATTCTTGATATCCTCCTTATTTGTAAGGAGTATCTTGGCCCAGGGTATTCTTAGCCCATTGATCATCTATAAACTTGTCAAGTGTCACAAAAATACATTTAGAGATTTTATTTGGAACTGCATCAAATCCATAGATAAATTGGAGAAGTGACAACTTAGGATCCAGTGTTCCAATTTACTCCCAGAGTATGCCACTCCCTTTTTAAGATATGTTAAATATCTCTTAATATTCTAACATCTTCTCTGGGTGCCTGTTCTAATGATCTATTGTTGCATAAACAAATCACCCCAAAACTTAATGGCTTATAACAACAACATTTATTTTGCTCCTGAATCCTCAGTTAAGGCAAGGCTTGGGTCATCTCGGCTACTCTCGGCGTGGGAGGGGCAGCTCGTAGGCAGGGGCAGGATCACCTGTGCAATCCCAGGCCACGTGGACAGAGGTGTGCAAGTGCTCAGCTGGACAGTCCCAAATCAGGTCCTACCCTATAGTCAGCGTCAACCACTGTACAAGCGAGTAAGCAGACTGTCATTCCAATATTGCTTATTTTTTCTTTCTTTTTCTTCATTAATTTTCTCCACATATATAAAATATTGGTAAATATATGGAAATATAATCATATTCTCCATCTCTGTATTGTCCAATACAATAACCACTGACCACTCATGGCTATTTAAATCTAAATTAATTAAAATAAAATAAAATAAAAGTTCCTTTCCTCAGTCCCACTAGCCACATTTGCAATATCACAGACAGTACAACTGGGTGCACTACACCCTTACTAATTTTTCTCTACTTGAGAAAATACTAGAGTTATGTTAAAAGCTTCTACTATGATGATGAGTTTTCCTTGTAGCTCTGTCAATTTTTGTATTATGTTTTCTGAGGCTATGTACTTAGACATTTAAAAGCTTATAAATGTTTTATCAAGTTGATAAATTGAATCTTTTATCATTCTACAAGTAGTAGTGGTCCTCCTCTCTAGTAATATTAATATAGCTGTGTCAATTTTCCTTGGAGTAGTATTTTCCTGGTATATCGTTTCCTATCCTTTTATACATCTTTATCTTTTAAACGTGTCTCTTATAAACCACATACAGGTATTTTCCCCCATCCCGACAATCTAACGTTTAAGTAGAGCATTTAGTCCATTTACATTTATTGAAACAGTTCGTCTATTTTTATTTATATTTGACATGTTATTTTTTAATTTATTTTCTTTTTCCTTACCCATCTCTTTTCTTACCTTCTTTTAGATAATCTTTTTCCTTAATCTAATATTCTTCCTTCTAGTCTGGAAATTATATAGTTGATTTCTAGTATGTTTTAGCAATTGTTTTAGAAATTGCTGGCAGCACACTTCTCAAAGTCCAAACATTACTCTCCTCTCAAATGCAAAGACCTTAAAACACTTTATTTCTGACCACCACTCCTGACTAATGCTGGTGTGTGCTTTGTTTTAAATCCCACAAGATATTATTACTCTCTGACTCAGTTAATTATTTTAGATTTCACCATTTTCATGGCTCCTCATACTTTCTTACATTTTCAAACTTTCCAAATGGGATAATTTTCCTTTTACCTGAAATATATCTTTTAGAATTTCCTTTAGTGTAAATCTGTTGATAGTGAACTATCCACTTTAATTTGCCTGAAAATGTCTTTAGTTTACACTTGTTTTTGAATGACTATTCCTGGGTATAAAACTCTGGTATCACAGTTATTTTCTCTCATCTCACTGATGACATCATCCAACTGTCTTCTGGTTTTCATTGTTTCTGTTGAGAAACCAGTTTCCATTGGTCTTATTTTAGTTTTTTTGAAGGTAATCTGTTTTTTTTTTGTTTTTTTTTTCGCTCTGACTGCTTTTAAGAATTCTCTTTTCCTTGAATTCTGCAGTCTCCTTGCTATGTGTCTAGGTGGAGATTTATTTTTATTTATCCTAATTGGAATCAATTGGACTTCCTCAATCTGTGGATTGGTATTTTGCATCAGTACTAGAATATAATTTTCTCAGCCTTTAGCTCATCAAATACAACCAGTGCATTTCTCCCCCCGCCTCCTCTTTCCCTCTTCCCCGCCACCACCTTCCTGTAATTCCAAATAGACGAATGCTAGACCTCCTCACTCTGTCTTCCATGTTTATTAACTTCTCATTAACTTCTCATGTTTTCATCTCCCTTTATTCGGTGCTGTACACTGGATAATTTCTTCTTAATTCATTTGACTCCAGCATTCTTAATATACTGAGTAAAGCTTTTCATTTACTTCTAAATTTCAAGTTATTTTTATTCTTAGAAATGCTATTTGATTCTTTTTCAAATATAGTTATTTTTTATAGTCTCTTGGTCTTTAGTCATATTTTCTATCCTTTCTTTTATCCTTAAATATGCTAAACTTACTTATTTGATTTTCTGTGTCTGATAATTCCAATATCTGATATCTTTGAGGATCTGATTTTGTTGTCCATTGTTTTTACCAGCTTTTGCTCTTGGATTTTTCTTGCTTGTTTGGTGTTTAGTAATATTTGAGTCTGAACTCCTATTTCTTGGAACTTGATCTATGAGAATTATTTGAAGCTTAGGTTAAATGTAGATTCCTCTAGAGGAGATTTGTGCTTATTTCTGCTAGACACCTGGGGGTTCTACTTTAAACTAAATTCTTTGCTTGAGGTTCATTGGACCATCCAGGAAATATAAATTCAGACCACAAACCCACATAAGGATCATCACAAACTCTCCAGGGTCACTCCCTGCCTCCAGTCTCTCAGCTCCAAGGGATGACTGACAATTTTCTTTGCAATCATCTAAGGAAAAAAGTTTACTTTCAGTTCACCCATATACAGTCTTGAAATACTATAATCAAAGTCTCAGCTTTATGAGATCAGGATAAGGGCTTCTTAGATACCGACCTGAATTTTTTCTTCTATCTTCCAGGTCCCTAAAGAGTATAAACACTAAAATTGAATTTCATCCATGTTCAACAAATGCTCTTCAGAACTCTCTCTCTTTCACTTGATTTCTGGGTTCTAATTACTCTTTTTTTTTTTAATTTTTTTTTTTAAGATTTATTTATTTATTTATTTATCCCCCGCCTTGCTGCTTGTCCTTTTACTGTGTCCATTCGCTGTGTGTTTTCTTCCGTGTCTGCTTATCTCCCCCTTGCTGTGAGGTCCTGCTGCATCAGCCCACTGCGCCACGCAGGCCGGTCTGCTCTCACAGGGTGGCCCCGGGAAGCGAACCCGGGGCCTCCCACATGGTAAACGGGGGCTCTATCGATCGAGCCACACCCACCTCCTGCTGTGAGGTCCCACCGCATCAGCCTACCGCGCCGCACAGGCAGGCTGGCCTGCCCTCACAAGGAGGCCCCGGGAAGCGAACCCGGGGCCTCCCATATGGTAAACGGGAGATCTATCCATTGAGCCACACCCGCTTCCCATCTAATTACTCTTTACTAACATATATTTCAAAATATTTTATATATTTATGTGTTTTTTTTTCTAGCATTTTAATTTGTTTTCATCAGGATATCATGGTACTTAGTTGTTCACCCCATCAAATGAGAGGCACAGCATCTTCATCTCAAGAGATGATGTCTGAGCAGAGGCCACCTCCACCCTGGCTGCCCGTCACCCCCCAATACCCTGATAATTCTCGGCTGACTGCCAGTCTGATAGATAACTCTGGACTCTTGCAGACACTGCCATCTCCTACATTCCTTTTGAGTTGGCATCTTCTCTAAACCACACTTTATATCAGACTTATCCTGAATTCCCTATCCTTTCCATTATGTACATTAAGATACCATCCTCACCTTCTCCCAAGATTACTGCGAATTTTGTTTAACAAATATTTAATCAATAAACATTTACTTGGCACCTACCACATGCCGGTTCTAAGCTCTTCTAATCCTCATTACTATATTTTGGCCCAAGTACTATTTATTAATGCCCATTTTCAGATGGGGAAACTGATCGAGAAAGTTCTTGGCATATGTGACCCCGTCAGGCCACAGAGTCTGTTCTCTAAGCCTATGGGCTATGCTGCATTTCCTAACAAGACAGTTTTTCTTAGTATTTATATTAATTGCAAAAAGTTAGGTATGCTTATCTCTTCTTAAGTCTGAGATAAAATTTTGAGCATTACTGGTATGTGGATAACGCATTAGATGTTCTCATTTAGATGGATGAGACTTCTATCAGATGCTCATCCAATGGAAACCTCCATCACTATGGTTACAGAATGATAGAGATGGTGGGTGGCAGGAGACCCTTCTCTTCTTTTCTCCTCACCCACATGTTCTTTCTATATAATCACACTCATATTTGTGGAACTTCAGGTAGTTGAGTGTCTTCTGGGCACAGAGTGCTACCGTCTAATTTCTTAAACTACCTATTTAACTTGGAGGACAACAGTAGGTTGTTGAAAAGCAACAGTAAGTGTCATAAGTCCCAAAGAAAGAGTATTTACATCTTTGATCTAAAATTATATGTGTTCTTGGTTTAATGCCTGTGCCATCTTCTATTCCTGCAC
This sequence comes from Cabassous unicinctus, assembly GCA_029593785.1. NCBI lineage: Eukaryota > Metazoa > Chordata > Mammalia > Cingulata > Chlamyphoridae > Cabassous > Cabassous unicinctus. The sequence goes on from JAQZBX010110671.1 coordinate 5,022, forward strand.
CTTGCTTTTCCTGTCTCTGAAATGGGACAGTAATAATACCTACCTCAGAGGATTGTTGTGAGGACAGGAAGAGTGATTGTGTGTAAATGATCAATAAGTATTAGCTCATTTGCAAATTGACAACCACAGCTGAGGCACAGCTATTGCTCCTGCTCCTTTTCACAAATATTTGCTCCTATGATTACTGAGAAGATAACTTTACTAAATACATCAGGTGTATTTTCTTAACAATTTTTGTTTTTCCCCTCAAATAAAATTACATAGCTGGTTAATTCAATAGGCACTTAAATTTAGTTTCCCTTTAAGAAGCAATCCAAATTTTAAAAAAACAATCCAGAAAGATTTTTCAATACTGGAGTTTTTAAAATCTCTTAAGTCTTACAGCTTTGCCTCTGACAAAACCTGGACTAAAACCTCAAAGCTTCTTAATAATAAGGAATTCCCTGTATTTGCGACATTACTACCCTAAAACATTTTTTTTTCCCTAAAACGTTTTTGACTCATGTTTGTGCACCCAGAAGTTACTTAGAATTAATGTGAGGTTTGTGGTAAATGGTTGCTTCCTGAGCAGTGCTTCCCTGTCCTTGGACTTCCACCATCAAAGAATTCCTAGAGTAGAATAGATTGTTGTTGAAAGAACTTTATCAGTTATGAAATTTGGTAACTGCATGTTCTGATGGAATCCTCACAGCAGCCTTGAGAGGTAGTATTCTCAAGCCCATGTCACAGATTCAGAAACTAAGGCTGCAGTTTCTCACCTCTCTGTGGCCGCTCACCCAAGTAGAGTTTTTAGGAACTGTGGGATGTCATGAGTGTTGAGAACTGGAAGGCAGTGATTACACTTGCGGTAGGTTAAGCTGTTTCCTTCAGACTCAGTTTATTCCTTTATGCTATTGGGGGTTTGAATAATGATCTGCAAGCTCATGCTTTGGATCAAGTTGTCAGAATGAGAAACATCCGTATGTTCCACATGGATCAATGTCTTTGTCATCTCTGGGTTAACCCTGTTTAGTCCAGCTTTCCCTTAAAATTTGAGACGTTTCAGAAGCAAGGCATTAACAATTCTGCTGTGGGCTGATTTGCTCTCAGAGACGTCCTTGACATAACCCAAACTCCCAATCCTCTGAAATACAGCCGATCCATGCTCTCAACTCGTAGTTACAAATGTCCAATGAGCTGTGAGTTTCTTCACTGGACAGAAAGTTCCTTGAGAAGTGAGAGCGTGTCACAGTCATTTCCTTAACCCCTGTCCCCTGGGTCCTGCCACATAGTGGGCGATTAATAAACGAGTTTCAAAATGAGTCCCTACCACGGAAACATCACTGTGTTGAGTGCTGAGGGAGGTGCTTGCTTTAAGGACCTGAAGATTGGACGAGGCAACAAGGCGTGGACTCCTCAGGGCTCCAGAACTCTCACCCCCAGTGGCCAGGGCAGGAAGATTCTGACTCTGAGGGGTGACCACCGGGGCTTCTCTCAAGGAAAGCTGGGAAGAACTGGCCTGAAGCTGGCCTTAGAGGGTGGCAAAGAATTAGAGTGAGGAGGCACTGCCTGTGGAAGACGGAGCACACAGCCCATGTGTCTCTTAGGCACGGCTCGTAGATCCCTTGTGGGTAGGAATTTTAAACAACCTTGTGGACAGAAAGGTTGAAGACATCTGCCCTCATCTCCTGAAACGTCCTTGGAACGGGTTCCCCCCTAGATTCCCCCTCTGGATACTGTGTCAGTTGTTTGAGTAGCTGGTGGGCTATACTAGGGGGGTTTCAACTATTGTTACAGGAAAAAGCAGACATGGAGGCCAAGCTTGGAGAACACACACTGTCAGGGTGTGGGATTGCACCAATCTGCTGCACCAGGAAGCTTGGAGAGGGTGCCAAAGGAGGGCATGGGTGCAGTGGAGAAGAAACTGGGGAAAGGAGATAAATTATTAGATCAGAGCAGAAGACAACTGGCTAGAAAAAATATCAAAATTATGTGCACACCAAAGCATTTTGCCATGAGCATGAACTGATCATAAGTGTCCTTTCTCACCCCTCCCCCAGCATCTTGCCTCTTCTTTAAGTTAAAATTTTTCTATCATGTTCAATATATGAATCTGAAATGCTAGGACACAGTACCACACGACCCTGATCAAATGAACACGTTTTGAAAGCTCAAGTGTGAGCTGTCTCTTGCAACCATGCAGCAATCATGATTTCCCTGTCGCGGAATGCATGGTTTGGGGCATTCGTCGTTTTGCCTCCTTGTTTTTTACATTTAGTTAACCTCGAGTGGCCTGTTGTTACCGGCCTTGGCAGTGCTCGTGTGGCTGGGCAGGCTCTACCCCTGGCCTTGGCTGTAGGAGGTGAGCTGTGCCCCAGCAGGACAAGGCACAAAGCAGGCTCCGCCTTGGCACCTTTCCGTTGCCGTCTTCATAGACACTCCCAGGAAACACGTCTCTGATCTCAGCGATGAATGAGCTGCGGAAAAATGCGTATTTGCGTAAAATCTAAATGCTTCAGAGCATTCAAGGGGAGGAGAACTCTTAGGCAACCTCTTAAGCAAGTTCATGTGACGGGCTGGATTTTGGAGGCATAATCATTTCCAATGCACTGTGGAGTGGTCGGTAATATCAGAGGCAAATCTTTGGCAGGTAAAGTTGCTGGAAGTCTTGCCTTGTTTTCAGTCTTTTTTTTTCTGGCTAGCATAGTGTTAATATGGGGTCTCCATCATAGTTTGGGGCATGTTATGGCTTTGGCAGCTCACTATTTTCCCCACCGTCCTACCCTTCCACACCTCGTTTCCCACCTGGTCTGAATTGACCTGATCGCCCAGTTACAGCCTCCCACAGTCCCTCCTTAGGGACCAGGTCACAACTTTTTTTCAAATAATACTTGTTTATCACATTAATTATGTCTTCTTCACTAGCAAATAATATCCCTAAAGTTAGAAACCATGTCTCTCTTGTGTATTGTTGCATCCCCAGACTCTAGTAGTGGCTCCAATATTTGTTGAAAAAATTATTAAATAACTGGTAGGCAGTTCAATACTCCTGAAAGAATGTAGGACGGGGGCTGTCACCTCGCTAATGTTAACACACAAATGAACAAACGAGCCAAGGAACCATTTTGTGCCTTCACTCCTGTGTGTGGGGCCCATGTTTGGTCCAATGCCCGAACTGGAGAGTCTGGATTTGGGGCAGCTTAGCTCTGCTCAGTGCTTGGCCTCTCACAGAAGAGATGTGCTGTGTCTCCTCAGTTTCCTGGACTTTGGTTACACGGTGCATTGGAAATCCCTGATCTACATTTATAGCTATATATCTATATCTATGTCTATCTGTATTCATAGGTTATAGCCTATTTTTTTCCTTCAAAAACCCTTTGCACTTTTATGTTTCCCTGAAACCTCCAAATAGAATTCCATACAGTAAATCCATTTTCTTTTTGTCATGACAAAAAGAACTTAGAGGAAGCAATGGGCAGATATACCTGCTCTCAAGGTTCTTAGGACTCTTAACCTCCAGGTTGGGACATAGGGCGAGGGTGGACCCTCTGCTTAGCAAAGCATTTGTTCATTGGAAAGCATAATTCTGGAAAAAAGAAGGTCTCTACTGCTGTGGGCTTTTTTTTTTTTTTTTTTTTTTAAAGATGCTTAGATTACATAAATGTTACACAAAAATTACGGGATTTCCACGTTCCCCACTCCCAAACCTCCCATAACATCGCTGTGGGCCTTTTTAATCCCCAGGGTCCGTGTGACTCTGGAGTGGTGATGAACTGGACCACTTAGACACAGTGAGAGCATCTGTGGGATGCAGAAGGTTGGGTAAAATTATAAAGTGGCATTTTGTACAATTGAGTGAACTGCCTAGTCTGATTGTGAAGGTGGGATGGGGATGATGGCATAACAATAAATGGGAACCGTTAGAGAGATTAGGCATAACGGAGACATGCCTTAGGGTTTAAAAATAAAGCAGTGATTTCTCATTGGGACCAAGTGTCTGGGGCATATCCCAGATGAGCTCTATTGAAAAGAGCTGTTTCTTTCTTCTACAGCCAAAAAGAGCAGGTGGCACAAATAGCTTTATGTTTTGTTGCTTGTCCTCCCAAATATTCTAGACCTTTATGTATTTTTGTCCTGTTAGAGGTGTAAACAAATATATAATAACACAAGACAATAATATGCATCCTCCGGCAACTCCCTGCAGAGATGAAACAAGTGCAGGCGGCTTTGAAAGGGATGCAGAGACATCTCGAGTCATTGCTGGACGACACAGCCTCGTGCCCGCTGAGCCGTTTAGCGTGACGTTGGCCGTCACAACAGTCTGATAATGGGGTTCTGCTTTGCCTATGATATCATCTAGAGTTTTGCCAATACAAGGTAATATCAAGTTAAATTTTTAGAATATCTCAAGCACACAGTGATTTTGTATGTTTGCCCATATGTGTGTGCCCTGCTTGGTCGCAGAATCGCAAGGGGGTTTTGGGATGGCCCTTTGCATTTGGTAATCGAACTTCTCTCTGCAGCAGCAGACTTGAAAGGCTGACATGTTGTATCTCTGCTGATTTTTCTGTGAATATTATCTGTTAGTGCTATTTGTGCCCCACTTGAACAACTACCCACAGCGTCTTCTGTGTTCTGGAGCCCAATGGACAATACGTAAAGTGTTGAACTCTCTTACCATTTTACTCGTCTCGGGGTTTTAAAGCGTTGATGAAATGCTATGAATAAATTGACCAGTAGTATTAAGAGTCATAATGACTATTTACAGCAGCTGACATTTATCAGACACATATAATGTTTTGGGGCTGTTCTGAGCACTTTTTGTGTACAAACTCACTTGATCCTCTCAGCCACCCTACGAATCCAGTACCTGTTTAAGGTTTGGTCAGAAGAACCCAGTGGCCTCATGTGCCTGCAGTGCTGAGGTGGGTGATTCTCAGGGGGCTGCCTGGGCAACCCTGGGGATCCTCCAACTCCTCCCGGGATGGCCAGACAGCAGCCTTCAGCTGGCCCCCAGCTCAAATCCAAATAGTTTCTGGGAGCCTCTCATTGGCAGGATCTGCCGACAAAGAACTGTGCAGCCGGGGAGAATTTTGAACAGTAGGTATGATAATGGATATCAACACACAATATCCAGGACACACAAGTACTGATGGTATTTCCATTATACAGGGAGGAAACTGAGGCACAGAGTGGTCAAGTGACTCGTAACTTGTCCAAGTTTCTACAACTAGAAAGTGGTGGGTTTGGAATTTAAACCCAAACAGTCAGCTTCATAGTTTATGCCTCTAATCACTTTGTTATACCATCTGTCTGATTCTGCCAGGGCTGCTATGAAAAATAGCACACAACAG